>RRYC01000067.1:0-217688 GCA_004016185.1 Quambalaria eucalypti
GTTGGGTGGGCGCAGCAGGAAGAAAAGAGGGGATGACGCGGGACGGGGAGGGGGGGGGGGCGGGCGCGGGGGTGCGTGTTGTGCGCGGGGGGGGCGGCGGGGGGGGGGGGGGGGGGGGGGGGGGGGGGGGGGGGGGGGGGGGGGGGGGGGAGAGGGGGGGGGGGGGGGGGGGGGGGGGGGGTGAGTGGGTGGTAAGTGGGAGGTGAGTGGGTGGTGAGTGGGTGGTGAGTGGGAGGTGAGTGGGGGTGGAATGGGGCGGTAAGTAGGGCGGTAAGAGTGAGCATATATCCATCTGCCTTCCATCTGGCTTTCTCGCCCGCCCGCCCGCCCGCTCCTCGCCCACTCACCAAGCTAAGACTCTTGATGACAAACGTCTGAAACCCCAAGAAGCCATTAATAATGAATCCCGCCAAGATGCACTTGATCTCTGTGATGCCACTACCCGCAGCATAGGGTGCAAAGGCACGTACGAGGTGCGCGCAGGCAGCAGCGAGGAGAGCGGCAAAGAAGATGTAGAGGATGTAGGCTGGGACGGTCCAGGTGGACCAAGGGACCCAGTCTGTGCACGTCTCGCTCGTATCGGAAGTGGAAGCGTCGCCTGTGCGGGGGTGTAGGGCGGGGTGCAGGGCGGGGAACAGGGCGCGCACGGTCATGTTGGATAGACTCGACGAGGCCGCAGAGGCGCTACCCAGCCCAGCCTTGATGGAGGGTGGAGGAACAGGGGCCCCACCGGGCCCAGCAGTATCCATCATCTCCCAACAGCAAAACTTCTGATTGAGCCACCATCCGGCTCGACAGTACCCTTGCTTGAGGTCACTTGCCCACTCCGTAGCAATGGAAATAACTGCCATGTTTACGCCGATGAGTACGCCGACGAGGATGACGACGCCGCTGTCCATGCCTGCTTTTGCTGCGTCGAGTGCGAGGCGTGTGAGCCACCATGCGCGCCTACCCCAAGGACTGCCTGTAGGCCACCAGCGAGGTGGACGCTCTCCAGGGGCGTACCCGAACTGGCCCCATGGTGAGGGTGACGTGGGCGAGGCACCCGTGGAGAGGTGGGCATTGGAGCTGTAGTTGTGTCCGAGCTGTTCGCGAGCCTTTGCACGGGCTACGCGCGCTCGTTCTCGTGTCGAGTCGACGATCCAGTCTACTGTCGAGAACTGGGCGGGGGTGGGGGTGGGGGAGGGGGGAGGGATAGGTGATATGATGTTGAGAATGCCAGAACTCTTTGGTCAATCACCGCGCGCCCACTCACACTCTCATACCGCCTAATATCCTCCAACTCCATCTCCTCTTCTGCATCTTCTTGTCTGGGCGGACGCCCTGTCCATCTACCCGCAGCAGATAACGGCGTGGCCGTGGGCGGTGCGGATGAGGGCGGGTAGCGCGCATCGAATGCTGCTTGGGCTGTTCTCGGAGCGTACATGGGAGTAAGGCCAGGATCATCGTCATTCCTCGCAGCAGCAAAGTGCGAGGTAGTGGGTGCAGAGGGTGTCCTGGCTGACGAGGGCCCAGACCCAGGTGTAGTGGAAGTGGGCGGCGGGGTCATGCCGCACGGCGGTGCCCCAGAGTTGGCAGTGGCAGTGGCGGTGGCGGTGGTGTCGGTGTTGAGGGTGATGCTTATGTCAAGTAGGGTGATTCGTTTTTTTACTCTGACTCTGCAGCGGTCGTCAAGCAAGGAAGGAGTGGCCGGTACTTTGGATCTCACGCCCACGCCCAGCCCCGCCCGCCCGCCCGCGCATCCAGCCACGACGACTGCAGGCAACGCAGGCAGGCAGGCGAACACACGGCGCGCGCACGAGCCAGCATGGGCGCAGCAGTAGCGGCAGGCGGGCGGAGACGACAGCGTGAGAGAGACAGAGGGGGAGAGAGAGAGAGAGAGAGAGAGAGAGAACAACACCGACGAGTGCACCAAGGACACGCTGCGATCATCGTTGGTCAGGCGAACGTACGAACATGCGAACACGCGGACATGCGGACATGCAATCATGCGGACAAACGATCATGCAAACAACAGACTAGGTCACACTGCACCATTGAAGAAAGTGGCATGCATTACTTATACAACGCCCGCACACCGCCCCCGCCCCCACTGCCGCCGCCCTCACTCGTTGCTGAAGAGGACGCTGACACCCAGCCCAGCCAGTAGCAGGTACTTGAGTTTGGGATAGTCGTTGAGTACAATCGTCGCGTATCCGACGTGTGGCACATATCTGCGGGGGTAGTAGGGGTAGTACGCACCAGTCAGTAAAACGCCCCAGTTGCCCAGCCAAGCCTGTATGCACTTGGTGTCACACCACACCACGCCACACTACGCCGCACGCACCCTTGGACCTTGCCCACAATCTGCTTCCGCCGCAGCCACCTCGGTCCGCCGTACAGTGCAATATCGTCCGAGTCGTTGTTGTCGCCCTTTGTGAGGATCAACTGGTCTGGGCCCGATGCGCTGGCGGGGCGGGGCGGGGAGAAAAGAGGCGCAGAAAGAAAGGAAGAAAGAGGGGGGAGGCAATCAGTCAGCCAAACCAACCAACCAACCATGACTGCCAGCTCCGTGAGCGCGCGCTCGCACTGCCACCCACTCATCATGCGTCTCCAGAATCCGATGCACAATGGGCGTCCCCCCATTGACGGTATTATACACGACGATATCGCCCACTGCGAGTGCGCCCGTAGGCATACTGAGGAAGAGCAAGTCCCCGCGATAAAACGCTGGCTCCATGGACCCGCTCAGTACGACGACGACGGGCGATTCCGAGTCGACTACGACGGACAGGCCCTTCCATAGGGCGAGAGACGTGGAGAGGACGGTGACGATGTTGAGTGCTTGGGAGAGGAGGGTGCGCACCGATTGTTTGCGCAGCCACGCGATTTCGGCAGAGAACATTGTGGGTACGGGTGGGGGGCAAGAGAGAGTGGGGTGAGTGAGGGAGTGAGGTAGGGTGGAGTTTGTGACAAGGGTCAGATGGATCAACCAATTACAATACCAGCTGCAACAAGGGCACATGCAACAAGGGCACATGCAACAAGGGCACATGCAACAAGAGCACCTTGCTGCTGCAACACTTTCCAACCTCACTCTCCCCCCGCCATTGCTCACGCGCCCCCCACGCCTAAAGCTCCACGCGGCCACAGCGCCAGACGGGCCGCGGCACGTGCGCGTCGACGTACGCGGGGCGGGGTTCGAGCATCCACTGCAATCCAATACCAAGCCTCGATCAAAGTCAGGTTGTACGGTATACCACTAACTCACATACCCATTCACCCACCGACACCCACACACACAGCGACACCAACACGCCCACCCACACCCACCCGCCATGCCCCCCGCTGCTAGCACCTCCAAGCATCCCAGAGGCGTGAGTACCGTCGATTGAGGCGGGGACAGACGGCAATGGCGTTACTGACGATGCCTATATGCTTCTTTGTCTTGTCTTGTTTCCCCAACTCTCTCCAACGTCGCTCGCTGGTCATACACACACACACAGGCAGGAGAGGGACCAGGAAGGGGTCGAAGGGCGATTCAGTACCGTGGTCTATTTCAAAAGGACTGTGAGTCGCGTGGAGTCGCGTGGCAAGGGAATAGCATGTAGTCTCGTTTGCATCCCCTTGCTCACACCGTCATCGCCGCTCTCCCCACCGCACCCGTCCAGTGCCCATGATGATGTACGGCTTCGGCGACGCACGTCAGCCCGATCCTCAATCCATCGAAGTAATGGAAGCCCTCACAATCGGCTTCCTGACGGATCTCTGCCACCGCTGTCGCCCCTCTCCCGCCTCCTTCCCCACGTCCAACTCTTACGCCTACTCCGCCCGCGCAAAAGTCAAGATGGATGATCTGAAGTTTGCGCTGCGTAAAGATGAGAAGAAGCTGGCGCGTCTTGAGGAGTTGTTGTACCTTGAAGGCATCATCAGTGGGGCAAAGAAGATACTGAGTACGGATGCGATTGATGATGTTGCGAGGCAGGTCGAGCAGGAGGAGAGGGAGGAGCAGGAGAGGGAAAAGCAGGAGGGCAGAGGTGGGGGTAGTGGTGGTGGTGTGCAGGTGGATGAAGGTGCGGTCGACGGCGAGGGCGAGGGCAGCGGCCAGCAAGGACAGCAGGGTCAAGGCGAGGAGGCCATGGAGACGTGAAGCGGCGCGTGGCAATCTTGTACTGTACTTATTTAGTCCATTTTTTTGTACCAATACATACGAATCGATACCCACTCATCCCACAACGGAATGCAACGACGGCAGGGCTAATACTCACTCACTGCTCGTGCCATCGGCTAGCAATCTTTACGATACCCACCCACACCCACACCCACAACCCACATCCACACCCACAACCCACACCCACACCCACAACCCACACCCACACCCACTCTCCACTCCAATCCCCACCTCTTGTGTGTGTATTGCCTGCCTCGCGGTTTGTGCTCTGTCGGAACGTGGTACGCGTCGCGGAAGGCGGGCGAGCGGCCAGGCCTGCCAGGCGTGACGACGGACGTGAGAGTCGGGCCGCCGTGCGAGCGCGCGCCGCACGGCCGCGGACGTTTGACGTTTTTTCGTTTCTTCGCGGCGGCGGCGGGCAGGGCAGGCAGGGCGGGGGCAAGGCAGGGGAATTCGGAGCAGTTGGAGTCGAAATTGGAAGAAGAAGAGGAAGTCCAAGGAAGGCGGCCAGGCCCAGGAAGAAGTGAGCTGCACTGCACTACACTGCACTGACTCACCGTCCTGCCCCGAATTGCAAATCCGAATTGGAGGGAGTGACTGACTGACGTCGTTTTGCTCCTTTGCCTACTTTCTCTCTACAATAACCCGCCATCCTTCGTCGATACAGTAACGCAGACGGCAACTCCCCCCAACCCCACACGACACACACACACACACGACACCCTCGTGGTTGCATTTCTTATCGCCGCTTATCTACTGCACCGCACAAGTGCGCAAGCAATTCTTCCCACGCACGCAGGTACCCATAGCCGACAGCCCCACAGCCCGACAGCCGACACACTGCGCCCGCCCGTCATGGCCACACCCTACGTCTACTCCAACGACACCCGCGTAACGGGCTACGAGCCCCTCATCTCCCCAGGTCTCCTCCTGCACGAGATTCCCGTCCCTCCCTCTGCACAGGCTGTCATTGCACGTGCCCGTGGGGAAGCCTCGGCCGTCATCAACGGCACGGACGACCGTCTCCTTGTCGTCGTAGGCCCCTGCTCGATCCATGACCCCGCTCAGGCCAAAGAGTACGCCTCTCGCTTGGCAACGGCCATTGCAAAGCACAGGCAAGACCTCGTGATTATCATGCGCGCCTACTTTGAGAAGCCGCGTACGACCGTAGGGTGGAAAGGCCTGATCAATGATCCGGAGATTAATGGTACTTTCCAGATTAACCGCGGGCTGAAGATTGCACGCAACTTGCTCGTGGACCTCACGACGCAGGGTGTGCCCGTTGCGTGCGAGGTGCTGGATACTATCTCGCCGCAGTACACTTCTGACTTGTACTCGTGGGGTGCCATTGGCGCGAGGACTACCGAGTCGCAGTTGCATCGCGAGCTGGGTGAGTCGCGTGGTGTGCCATTGCCTAGCATTGCATTCATCGGGTATTCACGCTGACCTGCTTCCCTCTCACACCGCACCCCGCCCCACCGCCACCCACCAGTCTCGGGTCTCTCCATGCCCATCGGCTTCAAAAACGGCACCGACGGCGGTCTGGGCGTCGCAGTGGATGCGATCCGCGCCTCGTCGCAGCCGCACGCCTTCATGGGCGTGACGAACCAGGGCCTAGCCGCCATTGTCAAGACGGCGGGAAACGGCGACTTGCACATTGTTCACCGCGGTGGCAGCCAAGGTACGAATTACGATGCTGCGTCGATTGCTGCATCGCGTGCTGTCCTCGCGAAGACGCTCCCCTCTCGCCACCCTTCGATCATGGTTGACGCTAGCCATGGGAACTCCCAAAAGGATTACAGGAACCAGCCTAAAGTCGTGCGTTCCATTGCGGAGCAGTTGACGGTGGGCGAAACGGCTATTACGGGTGTGATGATTGAGAGTCATCTGAACGAGGGAAAACAGGGCGAGCCAAAGCAAGGGAAGGTAGAGGAACTCAAGTACGGAGTGAGCATTACTGATGGGTGTGTTGGATGGGACACGACAGAGGAGATGCTCGATGCATTGGCGGGGGCTGTGCAGGCCAGGAGGGAGGTCCTCAAGGGACAGACGCCTGCTGAGGCGGGGCGTGCCCAGGCTCAAGCGTAGGCGTAGGTGATGCCATGTCGTAAATCCCCCCCAAAAAAGCATCAATTATTGGCCAATTCGCAGCAGTGAGCGCAGTGAGCGGTTCCAGCCATGGCATTGATTCGCGTTGTGTGACTGGCATTGATTCGCGGGCGTGACCACGCGGCAAGTAGGTACAGTACATGCAGACGTAGTTGGCATTGAATGCAGTCGTGGCTGGCTTTTTCCCCGCCCCTCTCTCACGCCACCTCTTCGAAATCATCTTCGTCTTCGTCCTCGTCGGCGCCTTGTCCGCCGCCATCGTCGGTCTTTGAGCGCTTGTCCGTGGGTGTCGCCGCGTCGGCTGAAGGTGACGCTGATGCTGATCGTAATCGTTTGTTGTTGCCAGTGCCAGTCGTGGGTGGTGGTATCGTGTGTGGCTGCTCTGGCTGCTCCTGCTGCGCTTGCATCTGCGCATACTGCGCATAATAATCGTCCTCTCCCGCCTCTTGCCCCTCGCCGTCGTCCCTGGCGGCACCTGCTTCCCCCGCTCCACTCCTCTCCTCCTGCGCGGCTCTTGCCATCCGCTCTTTAACGCCCAGAGCCGTCTCCTCACCACTGACGGTACTCTTTCCCAGCCACTCGGGAATGGCATTCTCCTTGCGCTGGCGGTCGGCCTCTTCTTGCGCGGCTTTGAGCGCCGCAGCAGAAGACGTCTGATCCGTGAGGGATATAGTCGGTGCTGCGGGGTCGCCGCTGCCTGACGAACTCGCATTCGGTAGAGAGAAGTCCCCGAATCCATGTGGGTCATTCGCCTTGGCCGTGCCCGTCGCACCTCCCCGGGCTGCTGCATCCGGCCGGAGTGACTTCCACTTGTGGTTCCTTGCATCAGCGAGGAACGCCACGGGGTCAATGTGCTCTACATGCACCCCTTCGAGCTGCTCCAACCCCCGAATCATCGTACTACACTGCTCATTAAAGCGTCGCATCCTCTCCTTCCCCCTACGAGTCTCTTCCCCCTCTTCCTCATCTTCCTGCAGCTCTGCACCGCATCCCGGCCGCTCACACCTCAGGGAGTTACTCTCTACATCCAAGAGATGCGCCACATCCAGTGTAGAGTACGCGAACCCACACTGCGGACAGACGAAGCTCGTCGTATAGCTTCCGCTGGCTATACTCGCATCGAGGCGCAAGCGGAGGTGGTGTAGTCGGAACTTGAGGCTAGCGAGGAAGAGCGGGGCATGCACGTGGTAGTAGTTTCGCTGGAACATCTTGCCCTGTCCCTGTGGGTCTGCGCCCCCCGCACCCGCGCCAGCACCCGCGCCAGCACCCGCGCCAGCACCAGCACCAGTAACTTCCTTCTTCTCCGCCCGCTTAAAATGACACAACATCTTATCCTCCACTAAGCGACTAGCCAGCGCTCCCAAGTCTTTACTGTGGATGCCCAATCGCCCGGCAAGGACATCCGCAGGGAGCATCGACCAGCGGAGGACTTGTTCCCCGATGATGACGAGTTTGTCGTCGTAGAAGCTGCGGAGGACGAGGCGGTAGAGGTCGGAGATGAGGGACGTGTCCGAGGGGGATTCGGGGCGCATGGCGAGGCGAGGCGAGGCGAGGGCGAGGGCGAGGCGAGACCGAGGGGGAGATGGTGTGGGGTGACGGTAGGAGAAGGAGGATGGCGTGGTAGTTGGCAGTGCAAAGACGGAAAGACAGACGAAGACGCGGATCGAACCCTCGACAGTCGACAACTTTGGTCGCGAGTTGTCGCGAGTGGAGGCAGCGCAGGGCAGCGCGCGCGTCGTCCCTTTGAAGAAAGTGCGTGCCATGCCCCTCGTCATTGCATTGCCTCTTTCCGTGCCTTTCCCCTGAATTGTATGCACATTCATTCGCCCAAGGGAGTGTCACTCTTGGACCCACACAAGACGAGGACTTCACCAGCACCACCACATCCACACAAAGATGTCCGCCTCCGGCCCATCAAGTACCAAGCGCAAAGACTCCTTACAGCGCCCGAGCGGGACCTCCTCGAAACGCGCCAGGTTCGCCCCCGACGGCGGCGCATCCTCCTCGTCGTCCTTGGCTGGCAACTCCGCCTCCGCCTCGGGCCTCGCCGTAACAGAAGACAACTACATGCAAGGCGATGTGGATATCGAAACGCAGGATGCCAAGCGGAATGACGTGAGGGGGAGAAAGGGAAGGGTCGTCATGGATGGGTATGATTCGGATGATGATGATGAGGAGGGCGACGACGAGGACGACGACGAGGATGGGGAGGGAGGGGAAGAGGGCAAAGCGAAGGACGGCGGCGACAAAGACGACGACGACGACGACGATGAGGATATGTTCGCTGCGCCCGCAACTGGCGGCGAGGCCGACGAGGCCAACTCCACCGCCAAGTCCACTGCCAAGGGCAAAGGGAAGTACCTCTCCCTTGGCGAAATCGAGGGGCAGGAATTTGGGAGTGGACCAATGGGCGCGCTCAGCGACGAGGATGACGATGGGGAGGACAGGGACCCCGAGCTGGAGCTCGAGGACGACGACGAGGAGGAGGAGGACGACGACAGTGGGGCTTCAGATGCCGACGCCGTAGACTTCCTGGAAGATGCCCAGGCCGCAGGCGAACGTACACCCCCGCCCGAGTCCGACGTCGATGCAAGCAAAGCCACCAAGAAGAAGAAGAAGCGCCGCAGCATAAAGCCGCGCACGGCAAACCCCTTCGACGACATGGGCTTCAAGCTAGATGGCTTCAACATGAAGTCGGAGATGGAGTCGGGGCGTTTCGACGCAGAGGGCAATTACATTGCGAATGCGCGGGACCCGCACGCCGAACATGATAAGTGGCTGGCGGGGAATTACAGTCGCAAGGCGATTCGCGCGGCTAGGGAGGCGCAGAAGGCTCAGAGGGAGAAGGATGAGGCGCGGAACAAGAGCAAGGAAGGGGAGAGCACACCGGAGGAACAAGTCGTACGCCTTGTGAAGCTCATGCGTGGGGGAGAGACGGTACTCGAGACGCTGCAGCGGCTTGGCGCAGAGGCAAAGAAGTACCGTCCCAAGCCGGGCAAGGCGGGCAGGAACAAGAAGGTGCGCAATGGCGATGCAGAAGCAGACGCAGAGATGGCCGCGACTGGCACGCCCGCTGGCACGCCCGCAGGACCACACCCCTCCATCGCAGCCATTGAAGAATTCACGGCACTCAGCTCCGACTTGATGGCGAGGCACGGGATGGTCCACCTCTACGATGATACGTACGAGGCGCTTCTCCGTATGGCACGGCGGTCGGGCGTCGTTGCCAGTGATTGGGATCCTGCACGGGGCGGGGGCGAGGCGCAGGCGCAGGCGCAGGCAGAGGCGGAAGGTGTGCATCCCTCCCGTTCCAATGGGGAAGACGAAGACGCATCCGCATCAAAAAGGAAATTCGAGTACCGCTGGGCACCGGCTTACCTCGCTGCCACGTCGCAGTCAGAAGCGCAGACATTCGGCCCATTCGATGTGCCTACGCTGCGTGCGTGGTGCGACGCGGGTTACTTTGGAGATGCACAGGGAGGGACGGAGCGTATCCTCTTGCGCGAGGTGGGCGGCGGCGACGATGTCGGGGAGTGGAAAGTGTGGGGTGACGTCATTCCAGAAAAGAGTTGAACACCGAATGCAGTTGTTACTTTTACATTGAATGATACCTACGTGCGTACGTGCCGCCACCACTACTACAAGGCCCCCCAAAGCTTGAAGCTCCTCCCCCACTCACCACTAGCGACGTACTCGCCGCCAGGGTGTACATCGCAACTCATGACCTTGCCATTATCGCCGCTGAGGCTGCGCAGGAGCTGCCAGTCGTCTGCGCTCCAGATCTTGACGAGGCCGTCGTACCCCGCTGTAGCTAGGTACATTCCCGAGGTGGAGAGTGCTTGCGCCGGGGGTGCCACGTCCATCGAGACGTCTGGGTCCTCGTCGGCGTTACCTGACGTCTTGCCGTTGTTGTCACCCTCCCCGCGACTCCGGAAGAACCTCACATCCGCCACACTACTCCTATGCGCCGGAATGGTATACACCGCGGCGAGTGCGCGCATATCCCAGATCCGCACCGTATCATCCCCCGAGGCAGTAGCCACCTGATATCCATTCGCAGGGTGGAAATCCACGCCCAGAATCTCCTTTGCATGTCCATCGAGGACCATGGCTGTCCTTCCCGTGCGGAGGTCCCACACCCTCCCAATGGCATCGAGTCCCCCGCTTGCTGCTAGTGCGCCGTCGCACTGGAATTCCACGGCATAGACTTCGCGCGAGTGCCCCTCTTGGAGGAGGAGTTCCCGCTGCGTGGTGATATCCCAGAGACGCCACGTCCCGTCGAAGGAAGCGCTCGCTACGTACTTGCCACTAGGGTGAAACGCCACCCTCGCTACACGCGCAGCATGCCCCGTTAACGTACTGAGAGGCGTCTCCCCCTCCATACTCCAGAGACAGACCTTCCCCTCTGCGCCGCCCGTCGCGAGGTTTACCCCGCTAGGGGACTGATGGAGGGTAGCATGAGGATGCCACGCCACACCCCCGACTTTATCGCTGTGTCCGCCGCGGAGGGTTTGGCGCTGCGTTGCGCTGGGGATGTCCCAGAGCTTGACGTTGCCGGACCAGGAAGAGGTAGCGAGGTGTTGCCCATTGGGGGAGAAGCGGACCATGGAGATGGGACGGTCGTCTGCTGGTTGTGAGCCGAGGGAGGTATATTGCTGTGGTGCGGCGGGGGGCCCAAAGGAGGGAGGAGGGGAGGGATCAATGTACGTCAATAAGTGCGCGCATTGCATCCTTGTATGCTGACAGTGCCGTTGTTGACGCACCTTGAGCGGGGCAAAGAGTGCCTTGCGTCTCCCCACAATCGTCGTGAGGGGGACTCTAGCCTCTCGCTGCTGCCGTTCTATCCTCCTCCTCGCCCTATCAAGGGAGAACCACGCCATGTCCCTCCTCGCAGCGAGTAACTCCTCACTCCCCTCGGTAAAGAACTCCTCTTCCTCTTCTTCCTGCTCTTCCCCGGCATCATCACTCTCACTCCGCACATCCTCCTCCTCTTCCTCATCCTCCTCGGCATCTTGCTGCTCCTCCCCGGCAGCAACACCAGCAGCAGCCCGCGCTTCCACCCTTCTCTGCCTCTCCCTAAGTAGAACCTCCCGCAGCCGCTCCCTCCTATCGACTTTACTCTCTGCAAAGACCGTCGTGGGCTCCCCGAGGTCGCGTAGTCGCAGTCGCACGGCAGAGTCATTCGTGGGCACCGCAAGGGACCGACTGACTTTCCGGTTCTCGAATGTCTGGAGGAGGGCGGCGGTCGATGCGGACGAGGGCATGGAGGTGGATGAGGCTGTGCGCGGGTGAGGGGAGAAAGAGAGAAGTGGGTGAGAGTCAGCGTAGGGCGTGCAGTGCAGTGCAGGGAATCGGGGGCGCTTGGTGACTCACCCAGGTCATCAATGGTGAGGCCCTGCCGCGAGGGCCCGTCTACATCCATGGTATCGTCGTCCATCGTGGGCCGTCAATGGGTGTAGGTACTGCGGGGTATCCGGCTATTCTGGTCGAGAATGCAGAGCATACATTCAACCTGTGCGAATGCTGGAACGTATGTATCGTACGCGGCATAGCGGGATCCACTTGTACGTCGCCGCGCCGCGGGTCAACTCGCGTGGGGAAGCGACGGAGCATATATTTCTCACGCTCCTTTGATGGTTGACAACCTTCTTCCTTGCCTTCCTTGCCTGTCTTGCCTCACTATTGTTCTTGCCCACCCGCACACGCGCTCAACAATGAGTCGGATACCTTGCTCTTCCATTTCCAGACCCATGCAGGCTAGCCTGTCCAGGAATAGGTGAGTCGTCTTGGCTCCTTCATGTGCGCACTCGACAGCTCGATCAGCATGGCAGCATGGCAGCGAGGCCGTGCCATGCCATCTGCCCATTCTCTCTTCGGGTGGGCGACCCTCGCATTCATGGGGCGTAGAAGGTGAGGATCCGGAGGAACGCGACTTGCGGTGCGCAACTTTGTATGCCCCCCAGCCTAATCGGCACAATGAGCTGACGCACACGCACCCGCACCCGCACCCGCACGAGCACCCGCACCCGCCCGCAGCCACTCTGCCCCCCCACTCAACCTCACCGTCCCACCAAAACTCCCTCGCGACGTCCCACACCTCCGCATCATCCCGCCCTCGCGCCTTCCCTCGGGCTTCTTCGGCCAGCGTCCCTTCCTCGGCGGGAGACCCTCCCCCTTCTTCTTCTCCAAGGCCTTTACCCTCGCCCCGCGCTCCGTCCGCACAGACGTCCTCATGCACCGCGCACCTTACATCCCGCAACCGCCTGACCCAGCGACACACAAGGCCTGTTGGTTACGCGAGAGCGATAATTACCCGGGTAAAGTCGTTGCGCTTGTGCATCTCAAGTCGAAGAAGAGGCTGGGGAAGAGCGCCGTCATTAGGAACAAGGCGTCAAAGAGGATATCCGAGGCGATCAAGTGGTGCATTCAGAGGGAGGGGTGGTACCAGGGGGCTACGGCCAGTGATGGTGGGTTGTGCGAGCGGACAGCAATACAGTCTCAACACACTCGGCATACACACAACTGACACTCGCCTCGACGTCACCGCCACCACCACCACCACCGCAACAGGCGTACTACTCTGCGTCACACCCCTGCCCGACGCAATCGAGACGCCCATGCAAGACCTCATCAGCACCGCCAGACAGGGACTCAAGAAGATTGGCGTCCAGAGGCAATGGCCGGCGACTGATGGCGAGACGGATATCCACAGTCGCGCCATCGATGCCACTGCTAAACCCAAGAGAGCGCCCAGACCCGCGCCCAGGCCCGCGCCCGCTGATCGAGCTGCGAGGACTCCTCGACGCAAGTCGCAAAGAGAGTAGTGCATTCATTTACTCGTCCTTGCCAACCTGCCCCTCTATTCCCCTCCCATTCCTCCCTTCCTTCCCACACGAACAGCCTCATGGCAGCCGCACCGTCGGTGCCATTACCTCGCTCCTTCTCGTCTGCCCGTCCGCAGCGTGATACACAGAGGCAACGAGCAAGAACGCGCCCACCACCAAGCAGTGGAGCTGAGAACTGCGTCCTGCTCAAGCACCTGCCTACCACTACTGTCCCCTCGGACGTGCTGCGAATGCTCGAACAGGAGACGATGCGCGACTGGTCTTCTACGCCTCAGGGACGCAACACTCTTCCGCCCAAGCAGCTCGATCTCAGTAGGGCAATCTATGAAGGTGAGCGGGCGGCGTGACGTGGCGGTGGAGTGGGTTGCATGGCTATATAACTCGACACTGACTGATTGCCGACCTGCTCTCGCCCCGCCCCGCCCGCCAGTACGCCCTGCATACGACTCCAAGACGCTGCACCAGCTACCGCAGTACGTCCTACGACTGGTCCAAAAAGAAAAGACGGAAATGGTCGCCCACCACCTCAACGGCAAGCTCCTCTCGGGTGTGCGTCTCCAAGCCGAAGTCGGCACGCCCGCGCGCATCCAGCGCATAACCACGTTTCACATCGACCGCCTCCTCACAAATACAGGCAAGACGGAGAGGGACTACCAGTGCGCCACGGCAGACCACCAGACGATGTCCCTCCTCCTGCATAGTATCATCACGCAGACGCCCGGGCGGTGTGTCCTGTTACGCGGTCTTCCCCCAGACGTCACGCCCGAACGCCTCCATCTGCGCCTCGCCCAGCGCTACAAGTTCGTCCAGCCAAAGACCTCTCGTATACGCTGGTGGGACCGCGCAAAGTCCACGTGGGAACCCCTCGTAGTGGACCCCGTCATACAGCTTTTCCCGCACTCTGCGGGAAGCGCTTCCCTCGCGGAAAAGGGTTTCTTCCTTGTGCGCCTCGCAGACGTCGCAGAGGCACATCGTCTCTATAGGAGGTTGCACGCGCAGAAGTGGAAGCGGTGGAGGGCTGATCCCGATGTGAGGGTAGATATCTATGGACGGGCGCACACACTCGTCCCTACCGAGGAACTCGAGCTGGAAGCGCAGGCTGAAGCTGAAGCTGCGCGGGGAGAGTCGCAAGGGTACGGCTATGGCGAAGCAGAGATGTACGATGAGGACTATTCCGACTCCGATTTGGACTTCGAGTCCGACTCGCGCGCGCGGACACCGGCACCACCCTCTGTCGATGACCTGACGCGGCTGGCTGATCCGCTCGCTGGAGAGCGGCAGCGGCAGCGGCAGCGGCCGGGGGAGGAAGGAGGGGAGGAGGATGCGGCGCAGACTCAGCTACAAGAGGGGGAGATTGGGAATGTGAATTATGTGGGGGGTGTGGAGGTGCAGATTCTGTGGTAAGCTGGTAGTCGTCGTGGTTCGCGGTTCGCGGTCCGCAGTCAAATTCATCTCATCTCATCTCATCTCATCTCCAAGACGTTTCAGCCTGGCTCAGGCTCAGGCTCAGAATGTCACAGATAGGGCGGGGCACGGGGCGGTGCATTCCAGAAAGAAAGACGCAAAGAGGGTGATACATACATACAGAAGCGAAGCGGGGGCGCGGGCGAAGGCGGCGGAAGCGGCGGCGGAAGCGAGAAAGTCGGCATCGTACCATCGAGTTGGGGTTCCAGTCCATTGCGTAAGTAGGTAAATGGAGCAAGGGGCGGCGGATCAGAACAAGAGATTAGGGGCTCCGAGAAGCGTGCATAGTAGAGGGAGTGTCTGTGCAGGCGGCGCAACAACGTGCTCACGAAGCAGCGACCTGTCCGCGTGAGCGCAAGGGCTGTGCGCCATTTGCCTTCCTCGCAAGGGGCGCCATGGCCTTGGCGGAATTCCCACTAGCGGCATTGGCCGCTGCGAAGGCATTGGCCGTGCGCTCTACGATGCTCGTGCCGTCTCGGAAGCGCGCCCTGAAGATGACGCTCGCATTGTTGAAGAGGCCTTCTTTCAGGGAAATGACGATGAACTGGCTTCCTCTGAACCGCGTCTTGAAGAGTTGGCCGATGTGCTGCGTGTGGCTCAGGTCCAGCGCGGCGTCGATCTCGTCGAGGAGGTACATCGGTGCGGGCTTGAACTGGAGGAGGGACATAATGAGTGATAGCGCAATGAGGGAGCGCTGCCCACCCGAGAGCTCCGTGAGGGATGCTTTCCACACTTCGCCAAGGCGCACCTTGACTTCCAGACCTTGCGTCACGTCCTGCCCTTCGGGCGGCTGGAGCTTTGCGTAGTTTCCAGGAAGCAACTCCGCAAAGATGTCGCCAAAGTCGCCATTGACCTTCTTCCACGTCGTGTGCAGCGCATCGCGCTTGTATCGGTCCAGTTCCTCAATCGTCTCCTCGATCTTGGACTTGTCGCCCAGAACAGTCGACAACATCGTCTTGAGCTCGCTCTCCTTCTTTTCGACGCTGTCAATCATGTTCAGCACCTTGGGGTTCACCTTCTTCTTGAGGCCGCTGTGCTGCTCTTCCAGCTTCTTGCACATTCGCCGCACCTCTGACATGTTCTGCTTCCGGAAGTCGTACGCGGAGCCTGGCTGGCCAAACATCTTCTGCTCTTCCAAGATCCAGTCGAACTGATCCTCAATGGCCTTGAATCCCTTTTCGATGCTCGAGCACTCTTGCTCCGCCTTGTCGACGTCGTGCGTCAGCTGCTTCAGCTCGAGCTCCGTGTCCGCCACTTCTTGCTTCTTGGCCGACAGCGCACTCTGCAATGCATTCATCTCCTCGTCGAATGCCGACAGGGCCGCCTTCTCCTTCTTGAGCGATGCTTCCGTTGCGTCCGCATCTGCTTGCAGCTTGGCGAGGTCGCTCTGCATCTTCTTGAGCTCCTTCTGCGACGTCTCACTGGCAGCCCTCGACTCCGCCAGAGCCTCTTCTGCCTCCTTGATCTCGCCATCGGCACCCTCCAGCTCCAACTCCATTGTCCGCACCTCGTTCTGGCGGCTCTTGACGACGACGCTCTGCTTCTGCATCTCGGCCTTCATCTTCTTGACGCGTGCCTTGAGCTCATCGATCTTGGAGTCCTTGTTGTTCTCGAATTCGGCCATCTCCTTTTCGAGTCGCTTCGCTTCCGCTGCGGAAGCCTTTTGCCGCTCCTTGGCTGCTGCAATGGCTTCCTGGAGCTCCGAGATGGCCTTCTTGGCAGCGTCAACTTCGCTGATGATGCGTGTTGCGCTGCTTCCCTTGATCTGGTCCTCGAGCAGGGAGACTTCGTGACGCTTGAGGTCCAGCTCGCGTTTCGCCTTTTGCCACTTTGCTGCCTCTTGCTTGCCACCCTGCTCGCTCCGCTCCAGCTGGTCAAGCTCCTTCTTGGCCTTGCTGAGCTCCCTTTCAACGCCACGCAGCTCCTGGAGCTTGACAAGCAGGCCACCAGACTGGGGCTTGCTGCCTCCAGAAAGGGTGCCGGCCGGATCATACACGTCGCCGTCGAGCGTCACACTCTTCATCTTGACTTGGTTGTCAAACGTAACGCGCTTGGCAGTCTGGGCGTCGGCGCAGATCAACGTGTTGCCAAAGACGTACTCCATGGCCTTGCCTACGTCGTCTTCGTAGCCAACGAGCGACAGTGCTAGATTGACCTTTGAAGGGTCTCCAGCAATCTTTTGGGCTGCGCCAATGCGCTGAGAGGCTGCGACGAGGGCGTTAATCTTGTTCAGAGGGATCAACGTGACCCGCTTCTTGAGCTTGCCGTGAGACAGAAGCTTCGAGCCCGTCACCTCGTCCTCTACAACGACATTGTATAGCCGGCCGCCCGCACAGATCTCGAGAGCAGTCGAATACTTGTGGTTTTCCTCTTGAAGGTCGATCAGCGAGGCAACGAGGCCCTTGACCCTGGATCGGTCAAAGTTGGGTTCTGGGTCCGAATAGCTAAAGTCGATGCCTGCCAGACGAGACTTGAGCCGATCTCGATTCTCGAGCATCTGAGAAATGCTCTTCGAGAGCTCAGCTTTGCGGCGCAGAAGCTCCTTGTCTTGGTTCTCGTCCCATCCGCTGGCGGCGAGACTTGACTCGAGCTTTTCCACGTATGCCTTGGCGGCCTCTAATTGCTTGAGCAGCCCAGCGCCATCCTTTTCTGCCTTTTTGGCTTGCGGCTCCTTTGTCTTGATTTCCTTCTCCAGGTGACCAATGCGCAGCTTGGCTTGCTCAATCTCGGTACCGGCCTTCCCCTCGGCAGCCTTGGCTTCGGCGAGTTGACCTCGGTAGCCACCCTGGGCACCAGACTCTTTGTTCTTGGAGGCCATGCCGGTGACGAGCGACTGGAGCAGCTCGTCTTGCTTGGTGAGTTCTGCTACTGAAGCATCGTGCTCAGCCTTGACGGACGCAAAGGCGTCGGAGAGCTTCCTGAGTTCCTGGGCCTTGCGGTCCCGAGCACTTCGTAGGTTCTCAATTGCTTCCTCGTCGGCGGCAAGTTTCTTCCTCTCCTCTTCCACACCGGACTCTTTGAAATCGAGTGTCGTCTTGTCCTTGACAAGATCGTGCTGCATCGTCTTGCTCTTCTCGAGGAGTGCCTTGAGCTTGCCGCCCTTTGCAATCTCGCGCTCCCTCTTCTTCTCAATCTCCACCAACTCGGCCTCGATGCCGCCAATCTGCCGCTTCAGAGCCTCCACCTGCTTCTGCCGCCGCTCGACACGTCCCGTCTTCTCAGCCAGGGCAGCAGCTTTCTCCTCGTGCTTTGACTTGAGACTCTGCCACTCGTAGGCCTTTGCTAGGCGCGTTAACCGCTCCAGCTCCGATGTCGCTCGCTGGTACTCAAGGAAGGATCGCTTTTCTTCGCGGAGCTTGTCGAGCTTGGGAGTGATCTCCTCTTTCAGGAGCTGGTTTTGAGAGGTGACAGTGTGGCATAGTTTAGCACGGGGACATTCCACTTCGAGCCGCTTTCGTACTGTATACTCACTGTAGTGATCTCCTTGACCTTCATCTCCTTCTTTGCAATGGTCTTGATGGCCTTGTCTTTACGATCCTCGAACATCCTGGTTCCAGCTGCCTCTTCGATCATGCTCAGAATCTCTGCCGGCTTCATGTTGAGGACCTTTGTGATCTTGCCCTGCATGATGAGGAAATTGGGATTGTTGATGTTGAGCTGCACAGACTGGAACATGTTCTGCACGGCCTGTTGTGTGGCCTTGTGTCCATTGATGAGGTACTTGGACATGCCGCCCATAGCAATTTGCCGGGTGACTGTAATTTGCGAGTAGGCTTCGAAGGAGACGGGCGATCGTGCTCGGTCGGTGTTGTCAAAGACGATGGTGACCGAGGCTCGTGTTACGCCTGCTTGGCCTCGTTTGTAGATGAGATCTTGGAGGTTGGTAGCACGGACCTGTGCGATACGGAGGGCGGGATGATTTAGTGTCAGCTGTGCCGCGGTTTGTGAGATAAACGACTACAGTCGCCGTTCGCTCACAGCAGACATGTTGGTGATACCCAGGACGAAGCAGATGGCATCGAGGATATTACTCTTTCCACTACCATTGAGACCGGTAATGGCATTGAAGCTTTCGTCGAAGCCCGAGACATGAGTTCGGACGGGGTAGCTGTGGTGTGGCGCGAGGGAGGTGTGAGAGGCTAGCATCGTCAGCGTCCCCTTGGTCGTCAATATCGCAACAGCGTCGGCAGGCTCTGCGCCGGACGCACCTCTTGAACCCATCGATGATGAGTTCTTCGATCCTCATCTTGGAAAGTGATTCGCCAGTGGCGTCAGGACGGAAAGGCGAGGAGGACGAGTAGCGGCTCTGATGATCTTGATTTGATCAAAGGGACAGAAACAAGCTTCACCTCGAACTGCGACATTTGCCTCCGTCGCCTGTCGTGTTGGTCTCTGCGTGTGAGCGTGTGTGTGAGCATGTGCGTGCCGTGTGTGCTCTCAGTGCTCTCATACCGCGTGTGTCGCTTGCGTCGCCTCTCGCCGCGTGCCTGTGCCGCGCGTGTTGGGGGCCAACGGAAAGCGCGCCGCGTCTCCGTCCAGGAAGCCGTGTCGCGACTGGCAAGTCACGTGCGCAAAGCCTAAGCCGGGACGCGAGTCAGAATGTTGACTGCGAAGATCCTCATCAAGGTAACCATGAAGCCGGTCCTGAGCGGTAACTTCATTTGTACAGCATCCTATCCCTGTCCGGCCCAAAGACGTTGCAACGATGCGCAGTCGCAACTTCTCTCTCATGAAGAGGGCGCTTCGCTGGGCAGAACCATGTCCGCGCCGGCTGCCCTCATCCTGCCTCGCAACCACTTTCTGCCGCACCATGCCCTCCTGCCCTGTTGCGCGGCCATTCTCGACCACTCTCAGGAGACTGCAGGCTGCTTCATCTTCTTCGTCATCGACAAGAGCGCTGGGCGAGCAGATCGAAGCCGAAACGTATCACGGCTGGCTCCCCAGCAGGACACACGGTGCAGGACAGCTGAGACCCACGCACAACGGTCAGCCCGTCGTCCTCGCAGGCTGGATCCTGCCTGGGCGCAGAACTTCCCCCACACTCTCCTTTCATCCTTTCCGTGATGCCACCGGCACCGTCCAACTTGTTCTCCGCACCTCGTCTCCAGCTCTCAATCAAGCACTCTTGAGCGTCCCATCCGAGTCTGTCGTCCACATTCAGGGCGTTGTCCGGAGCAGGCCCGCAGATCAGATCAAAGCATCGTCTTCCACCGGAGCAGTCGAAGTCGAGGTCACAGAGTGGAAATTGATGAATGCTGTCAATGGGAAGCTGCCTTTCCAACCGAGTGAAGAGTACAACCTGCCGGGAGAGGACGTCAGAGCCAAGCATCGCTACTTGGATCTGCGGCGGACGACCTTGACGGAGAATATCAGGCTGAGAAGTCGAGTCGCCCATCGTATACGCTGCTTCCTTCACGATCAGGGTGGGTAGGGGTAGCCATGTCCTGCCTTTCACTTGCCCTCGCATATTGCTTGACGTCTGTGCTGATCCGCCCCGCCGTCGAACCCCACCCTGTATGCCTCGCAGGTTTTACCGAGATCGAGACGCCTCTATTGCTACGGTCCACGCCAGAAGGGGCACGCGAATTCCTCGTGCCAACAAGAGTACCCGCTTCGACTTCTCCAAGCTTCTATGCGCTACCGCAATCGCCTCAACAGCCAAAGCAGCTGCTCATGGCCTCTGGCGTTACAGACAAGTACTTCCAAGTGGCGAAGTGCTTTCGCGACGAAGACTCCCGCAAAGATCGTCAGCCTGAATTCACTCAAATTGACCTCGAAATGGCCTTTGTGGACGGAGCACCGGCACCGGCAGCCTCCTCTAGTGGCACAAATCCGGCGTGGAAGTTGGGTGGCGAGCAAGTCCGACGCACAATAGAGGGCCTCATACGCCAGGTGTGGCTCGAGGCAAAGGGCGTCGATTTGCTCGAGACCTCGATCTCGTCAACCCAGAGGGAAGGGGAACCCCTTGGCTTCCCCGTCATGACGTACAACGATGCAATGCGCCGGTATGGCTCGGACAAGCCCGACGTTCGCTTTGGCCTCGAAATGGTGGATCTGCAAGGCTTCGTGAAAAGGTCCGGGGTCGACCTCGACGGCAGCGAGGAGAGTCGTCCCCGCGAAACGATTGAAGTCGTCGCATTGAGAGTACCCAAATCGACTTCGAATGGAAGCGACGCATCTCAACCTCACTTGGACGCAGCTAGCATCTCGAACAAGGAGTTCGCTGAACTCATGAAAGACAAGTCTGGGGCAGCTGGCAAGGTGAGTGTGTTGCTCTCTGGTCGATTGAACTGGAGCATACAGGCAGGTTCTGATCGTATCTTGACCGCCTTCCGTACAACAACCCCTCGACGTCTCAGCTCGAGCGCTTCAAATGCACGACGCCTTCACCGCACGTTCTTGCTGGCTTGCTACTACGAAAGTCTGGGCACTTGCGCAACTACCTCGATGCAATGTCCCTCCCCGCTACCGAAGTCGATGTCGAGGCATTGGCCTTTGGGGTAGCGCAAGCGCTCGACATGGCCAGCTTTTACAAAGCCGGCGCAGATACAGAGCTCTCAGAAGAGACGCATTTATTCGTCGCCCGCCGCAGAGACCCGCCTGTGGGCGGTAGCACTGAATTGGGCGAGCTGAGGTTGCGTATTCGGGACCTGCTTCTGAAGAAGGGTGAGTAGCTGGGTACGGCGACGTATCTCGGCGTGACGCCAGGCATTGACTTGACCCACTTTACTTCCCATTTCGCAGGCCTAGCCACACTCCCCGGCACGCCCCACTTTCTCTGGATCACAGAGTTCCCACTCTTGACGCGCTCAGATCCAGACAAGTCAGAGCTCTCTTCGGGGCGCTGGTCTGCCACGCACCATCCCTTTACGGCGCCGATGCTGTCGGATCTACCCTTGCTCCTCGACATCCTATCGCGATTATCCTCGTGCGCTTCGCGCTCAGAGCAGCAAGCTCTGCTTGCGTCGTCGTCCGAGGATCAGAGCGCCGCCACGATCGACGAATCTGAAGACTTGCCGGCGGCGCTAGAGCGGATCCGCGGCCAACACTACGACCTCGTCTTGGACGGCGTGGAAGTCGGAGGCGGCTCGGTGCGAATCCACTCCTCGGCCTTGCAAGATGCGCTGTTGTCTCTCATTCTGCAGCTGGAGCCGCACGAAGTCGCGCGCTTCGACCACCTCCTCGGTGCTCTACGGAGCGGCTGTCCCCCGCACGCGGGCATCGCCCTGGGTTTCGACCGCCTGGTGAGCCTCCTGGCGAGCAGCGGCACCGATGCAGGCACGGGCGCAGCGCCAGTGGCGAGTATTCGCGATGTCATTGCGTTTCCTAAGATGAGCAGCGGGAAGGACCTCCTCTTTGGCAGCCCCGCGCCCATCACGCCCGCTGATGCTGGACAGGCCGACAGCGCCAGCGGAGTTAGTGGTGAAGAGGAGCGCATCGTATCGGAGTGGGGATTGCGTTTGCCCAGGCACAGCGGCGAGACGGGCACCACTACGGCCGAATCGGAACCGCGAAAAGCTTAATTCTGTCTTGATCCCTCCGCTGCACTAGAGCGCACCTGCGCGTCTCCTCTGAATTAGCATGACACCATTCTCTTTCACGCTCATCAGTGCGTGTCGTCCGCGTCTCTGTCTGCCCCGCTGGTGTGAAGCTCCAGCTTCGACAACGTTGGCGTCAACCAGCAGCGAGGCTGTCGTACCATCTCTTTGACAGCTACCCTTGGCTCGCCTCTCACAAGCACGGGGCGCACATCATCCTCGCCCTCTTCAGCCAGCCGAGAGATTTGCGGAGCGGCACCGCGACGCGACGCACGCGTGCATCTATCTGCCCGCGAAGGAAGGGTATCAAACACGGCGTTGTGAGATGTTGGTCCCTGGATCCCTCCGCATACCGACGTCGCCGGTGTCCGGAGGGTGGAGAACTGTCAAAACCAAGCTCACCCGGGGTTTTGACAAGCTTCCGGAACCAAGAGTTGCTCAGCCTCCGGCGCTGCCGCTGCCGCTGCTGGCCGGGGCGCAAGCAGCAAGTCGGCGTGGCGGGCACGCGGCGTTGTTGCATGCGCGTTTCGCAGAGTAGCATTCTTCTCCGCGAGGAGGAGCAGCGGAGGTTGTACGACGCCGCCATCGTCGACGGGAATGCCCACCCCACTCCACGGCAACTCGTACTGACGGCGCAATCGGTGCACTGCCAAGCACAGTATTGTCAACCTCGAGCTCGCTGTTTTCTCAGAGTCCAGGCGTGACCGGGTTTGGATCGGACGACATGAGGCCCGACGCGCAGCCATCCAGGAAAGACGCTCCACCTGGGGGCGAAGGGCAAGAGGAGAATGATTGACAGGTGACAAGGAGTAGGCCAGGAGACTAACACAGGGGGAATGGCATTAGCTCTGACAAGGGATCAGAGGTAGCGCTAGGCACTTCGTCGGTGGGCCCTAATGCTCGACGGACGAGGCAGCTGAAGCGTACAGACGGCCTTTGCTGTAGGCGACGGATGAGCACTCCAGCACGCCTATAAAGAGTCAGGTCGTGTATGTCTTCAATCCCTGGCTTTCTTCCCTCACCCCCTCACAATTCGTCAATCCCTTCTCTACCCACTAACCTACCACTTCCTTTGAGCACCTTTCTGCTGGTCAGAAAGACTCCCCTTGAATTAGCACCCACCGTTGACCGGCATTCATTTTTCTCACTCCACCTTCAAAACAGCACAACCCACCGCTTTACCACTGCTATTCTGCCAAAATGAAGCTCACCGCCGCCACTGCTGCGCTCATCCTCGCCTTTGCCGCTGCGCAGGCCGCGCCCATCCCCGACAAGGAAGCCACGCCAACGCAAGCCCAGGACCAGCCGAGCAGTCTTCCGCACTTCAGGATTGGAACAGTCGTCCACCATACTCCCCTTGATGCATCCGATTACCAGCGCACTCATGACAACGGCGTCTACCTTCCGGGCCTCGACAAGAGTCCTCTTCCGTACTGGGACGAAAGTAGCCGCCCCGATAAGGCCAGTCTAGGTCAGGCAGAGCAGGGTCGTCCTCCTTCGAAGCGCCTGATTCGAGGCGGCGGAAGTAGGGAAAAGGACGCAAAGAATCCACCCAAGGGCCAGACTTCGCAGTACTCGCAGGGCGGGACCCTCGCCAGCTCGGACAAGGAAATTGGAATTGTCTCACCCGATAAGAAGCCGCCTGCGTACGGCTCTGCCTCGAAGGACAGGCCCCCTTCGGCGGGCTCTCCCCCCCCGGGGTTCAACACTGAGCCGCAGCCCGCCGCGTGGGAGAGGCCCAAGCCTGGGACTGAGAACCCCATCGCCCCTTGGGAAAGCATGAACCGCAGGAGGCTCCCTTTTCTCAGCTCTAGCAAGGGCAAGGAACCCAAGCCCGAGACGGACGCAAGCAAGCCCCCGCTGTTCCGGACCTCGCAGTACAAGAAGACAGGCCCGGTCGACACGGTCGGCCCCGACGGGTCAAAGGACAAGACTGTTGATCCTCCGACGTACGGCTCCGTCCAGGGCGACAGGCCGCCTGCGGCCGGCGCACGTCCACCTGGCTTCAACACTGAGCCGCAGCCCGCTGCGTGGGAGAGGCCCAAGCCAGGGACGGAAAACCCCATTGCGCCATGGGAGAGCATGAGCAGGCGAAGGCTGCCTTCGCTCCTTGGTGGGAAGGGCAAGGAGACGGACGCGAGCAAGCCCCCCAAGGGCCAGACTTCACAGTATCAGCAGAGTGGACCCCTTGCCAGCTCGGACAAGGAAATTGGCGTCGTCTCCCCAGACAGGAAACCACCTTCTTACGGCTCTGCTGCGCAGGACAGGCCCCCGTCCGCTGGTCGCCCGCCCAATGTGTACAACCAGCCCGTCTCGATTCCCGGCTGGGCGGATAAAGACCCGCGCTACCAGGGTAACCCCTTTGGAGGCTCCGGCTCCGGCTCAGGATCAGGTTCAGGTTCAGGTTCAGGTTCGGGTGGTGCTGGTGCTGGTGCTGGTGCTGGTCCGTCTTCGAAGCGGGAGGAACACCCCGCGCCCGCGCCCGCGCCCGCGCCCGCGCCACAGCACCTCCTATCACGACGGAGGCTCCCCTCGCTCCTAGGCGGCGGCAAGGGCAAAGAGACGGACGCGAGCAAGCCCCCCAAGGGCGAGACCTCGCAGTATCAGCAGAGCGGCACAGTCGCTACTAGTGGTTTTGATGGAGTCGCACCATCAGACAAGAAACCCCCTTCGTACAACTCCATCAAGAATGACAGGCCACCCGCGGCGGGTAACCCGCCTAATGTGTTTAACCGACCTGTGGAGCTGCCCCCTTCCAGGCCGGGGTCTCAGTCCGGGAACCAGAACCCCGTGGCGCCGTGGGAGAGCCAGTCGGGAGGTCCTGCTTCGTCTAGGCGGTGGATCTGAGTGCGTTGCTTGGCATGATGCCAGTGGTAAGTTGGGCTGGGCTCTTCGCCGGACTAGTCGGATGCTGCAGGGCTAGAAGCGTGGCGAAGTAGACTTTTGTACTTGCACTTGCCTGTATGCATCATGGTCAATCGCGGCTGTCCGCTACGAGGAATGAAGAGCTGAGTGACCGGCGAAAGAGCACGACGTATGACCGGGAGCGTGCTTCCCGCACGTGATTGCCTGACAGAAAAGATTGGGATTACTTCGGACGAACGGGGGAGAGGTAACGCATGTACTCAACCCATTTCCCCGATCAAAGACGCCACGCTACTTCTCTCCTGGCGTCTTGAATCTCCTGAGCGCCCTCTCCCTCGCCTCCTTGTGATCCACCATCGGCGCAGGGTATCCAAGCTTCTGAAACTCCTGCTTGCTCAAGCGCTCATATGGAAAATGGATCGCCGCGCCCTTGACGTCCTTCAACTCCGGCACCCAGTGGCGAATATACTCTCCCCTCGGGTCGCACTTCTCGCTCTGGCTTACAGGGTTGAAGATCCGGAAGTAAGGCTGTGGGTCCGAGCCCGTACTGGCGCTCCACTGCCACCCTGCATTGTTCGATGCAAAATCCTGGTCGATGAGATTCTGGTTGAACCATCGTTCTCCCTCCCGCCAGTCGTGCATCAGGTGCTTCGTGAGGAACATTGCCACCTGCATCCTCCCCCTATTGTGCATGTACCCCTGCTTGGCCGCCTGCCGCATCGCAGCGTCGACAATGGGGTAGCCCGTACGTCCCTCTGTCCAGCGCTTGAACACGCCATTGTCCCCTCCCTTACCATCGTCGTACTCCCACGCGACGGCTTCGTACTTTGGGATGAAGGCGCGGTTCATGCATACGCGAGGCCATGCAGCGAGGACATGCCCGTAGAAGTCACGGAAGGAAATCTCCGTGTTCCACATCTCGACGCCTGTGCTGCGGCCCACGTTGAGGCGGTTCTTGTCGGCCGCCATCGTAGCGCGGAGGCATGCCCGCGCAGAGATGACGCCAGCGGCAAGGTACGGTGATAGACGGCTGGTTCCATTCTCGGACATGAGATTGCGGCCGATGCCATAGCGGTTGAGGCGCGAGTCTTTGGCGTTGGGTCCGACGTCTTCCCATGATTCGCCCGTCGCGGGCTGTTCCAGACCGGATTCGCCGCCTTTACGCCGCACAAAGTTGTCCAGGACTTTCCTCGCCGCATGCGAGCCAGCAGGCCAGAGCTTCTGCATGTACTCGGTGTCCTTGCATTCGAAGCCTTCGACATGGTCTGGAATGCCAAAACCCTCTGACTCCTTGGGCGAGAAGAGAGAGCTGAGATTGCCCTTGCGGACGGAGGCGTCGTTTGCCTCGGGGACGGGCACTTCCTCGAGGAGGTCCAGGTTCTTGGACAAGTATGCTGTCCAGGCGCGGTTCCACGGCGAGAAGACCGAGTAGGGCTTGCCCTGCTTGGTCTCTATTCGTCCGGCTGGTACAATGTACGTGTCCTCGAATAGGTAGAAGGTCTTGCCCTGCTCGTTTGCCATCTTGAGCAGCTTTGCGTCGCGCCAAATCTCATCGACTTCATATTCGACGCTGCCCACCAGCGCACTTGCGCCGGCCTTGTCAGCGATTTCAAGTACCTTGGCCGGAATGTTCTTGCGAGCGTGTTCCGTGTAAACGACGAGTGGGATGTTGAGCTCATCGAGCTGCTCCCTGATGATGCGCAAGTTGCGCAAGACAAAGTCGATGCGGCGAGGACCACGGTCGTGCATCTTCCAATCTTGAGGACTGATGACAAAGAGGACGACGAGGCTAGATCCGCGCGCCTGAGCCAGCTCCGAGGCACGGGCAATTCCGCGATTGTCTTCGATGCGGAGAGACTTCATTCCCATGACGTAGAGGACATTGTTGTTGGGACCCTGCCGGTCCTTCTTGGCCTCGTCGAAGGAGCGCACAGAGTCAATCTGCTCGCGCAGCTCATCAAGTGGCGTCTTGTCGTCCGGTGGCAGCTTACCGGGCGTGGGGTTCCAGTCGTTTTGGTTTGCATCTACGGCGGAATCCTTGTTGTAATCCTTGACGCCATACCCGTCGTCACCATCCTGTGGCGCGTCTTCGACTTTCCTCCGCTTGCCCGA
Source organism: Quambalaria eucalypti (assembly GCA_004016185.1). Taxonomy (NCBI): domain Eukaryota; kingdom Fungi; phylum Basidiomycota; class Exobasidiomycetes; order Microstromatales; family Quambalariaceae; genus Quambalaria; species Quambalaria eucalypti. The sequence goes on from RRYC01000067.1 coordinate 27,084, forward strand.
CCGAGCATTGGCTTGAGTGGATCGCCCGGCGCGCTTCCCGCTTGCCTCCATCTCGCCGTCTGAGGCATCTGGATGTTCCGCCAGCTTGGGATCCAGGGCTTTCTCGTCGGCTGAGGGTGACCGAGACTGGGCGGCGCGTTGAGACCCATTGTGGTCGCCGCTTTCGTCGTCGTGGCGCTTGCGCGGCGGCATCTTCTTGAGTCGGTCCAGAGAGCTCGAGCAGCGATGCGGAAGGTAGGTGGGTATATATCGTAGAGGCGAGAAAAGTTTTGGCGCAGATCGATGAGGACTCGCACAGGAGATGGGAAGAAGATAGTGTGGAAGCGTCAAGTAGATGGCCAAGGAAGACGAAGGAGAAGAAGCCAGGGAGCGGAATTGTAAAGTGGAGCAACTTCTTGCGAGCCTCATCTCTCGCTGCCTTGGACGCGGCGCTTGCACCATGACAGACGGAGGAACGACCGACGGACGTCCTCCGTTCGCTGGTCGATATAAGCTCAGCTTCCTTCCACCTTGAGTGCCGCAATCGTCGACCGGTGCCATGGCCTTCCCTCCACGTCGGGGCTGCTGCTGCTCTCTATAAACTTTAAACTGCGCCATTGCACCTGCATCCACTTTGTGTAAGTAATCGGCGACGCAAACGCGCAGCGAGCCTTAAACCCTCTGCCTGCCCATTGTGCCCGCATCCCACCAATTCGTATGCTTCGCATCGCTCAGTGATCATCGTCGATCATCGTCGACGAGCCCAATTTCAAGCTCAGACACACAAACGTGTGTGAGACTGTCTGCCCAAGTTCCCCGCCTTCTTGCATGGCCGTGTTCCAGTGCAGTGGGACCGGCCCAGATTCGCGACGTGCATCGGATGAGCTAAGAACGTCATCAGCAGCCGCGTCCGTGCAGGCAGGCAGGCAGGCAGGCGTCAAGCCACGCGTAATGGCGCGGATCCGAGGCGGGCATTTACTCCTTCGAGGTTCTAGTAGATGCACGAAATGAAATAGCATTCGCTGCAAGATCAAAGGACAGGCAATCGAAAGGACAGGCAATCGGAGTGTGTAGCTGCAAGAATAGGGGGACAAGGTCACTGGCGCAGTGGACCTTGATAGGCTAGCAGCTTGCGCGCTTCCCGACTCAATCATCACTGTCATCGTCAAAGTCGTCCGCTTTGCCCTTGCCCTTGCCCTTTGCAGCTGGCTTGGCTTTGGCCTTGCCCTTGCCGGCGGCAGGCGCGGCCTTTTGCTTCTTCTGCTTGATCATCTTATCTTTGCTCCAGTCCACGTCGTCGTCGCTGTCATCGCCCATCTCGTCAGCAGACTCCTCCACAATCTCATCATCGACCATTGCCTCTTCCGCATCAGGCGCAGCATCCCCCGTCAACTGCTTCGCCCTACCCTTTGCAAGGCCAGGGTCTGCCTTGTGCAGAGCAATCGGGTGGCTCGATGCATTGTACGCACGCGTGAATGCCGCCTTGGCAGCCTTGGGGATCTTGGCCAGCTGTGCATCGCCCTTGTTCGCGCCCACGCCCAGCTCCAGAATCGCGTCGCGGTCCTCGAGGCCAAGGTAGTAGTCGTCCATCAGGCTCGTCACCTCCTCGATACCGTCTGCTCCGTGCTCAATCAGGGGATTTGTCAGCCCAGTAAACATGTGCGGCAGGTATTGCTCGCGCACCTCCCAGCGGGAGCCAGATGCAGACAGCCGCATCTTCGTTTGCAGCTCAATCGTCGCACGTGCCAATCGGCCCTGCTTCGAATTGTTGCCCAGCCAAGCAGGGAAGGCCGGACCGTAGGACCCCTCGGCGCCCATGCCGTACACGTACGACATGGGACGAACCGTCGATGCAATGGCATGCACGGGCATGAGAGACCAGTGCTGCTGAGCTCCATGGATCATGCCGTCCAGGACGTCGCCGTCGGAGATGGAGCTAGCTGCAGCCTTCATTAATTCCAAGGTCTTGTAGTCCTTGAGTTGACCTGGCTTTTCGTTGGCCGCCCGCTGTGGACGCTGCTTCAGGTAGTTCTCTTGCACAAAGAGTGGGATGATCGAGTGGTCCTGGAAATACAGCCCAGCCTTATCATTGAGGTTCTTCTTGCTGGCACTGGACCACGTAGAGAAGCTGCTCAGCTCGCCATAGATGGACCATGGTGTCGGCATACCCGGCTTGGCATTCTGCTCTCCCAGCGCCTTGCTCTCGTCGTACGTCATCGCATTTTGACCCAACTTCCACGTGGACAGCATGTTGATCACCAAACGGATATCGTTCTGCGCCGAAGCAATCAACTGCTCGATCGAAGCCTTGTCGAGCTTCATCTTCTCTCGGAAGGCAATCGTCTGCAATCGGGAGCGGATCGAGTCGGCCTTTGGTCGCTGGAAAGTCAGGTTGTATGCCGTGTGATCAAAGGGCTTCATCTTGGGATTCCGCCGGTCGTTGGCAATCAAGATGATCGGAATCTTCGTCTTCTTGATAAGCTGGTTGATGGCACCGACGCCGCCGCGGTCACCTCCAGACATGCCATCTACCTCGTCCAGAATCAGTACGCTCTGGTCGGTGATGACGACGCCGTCGACGGACATTTTTCCGCCGCCGCCACTGCCATACCAGCCGTCGAGGCTCTTGTTGTTGATCAAGTTCTTGAGATTTTGCTCAACCAGCTTTTTGCTGCGTGTGTCACTGGCATTGAGCTCGATGGGAGTATATCCGCAGACGCGAGATACCAAGTGTGCCGCCGTGGTTTTGCCTATGCCAGGCGGTCCGGAGATCAGCACTGAACGGTAGCAGTTCGTGCCGTGCTTTCCTGGCTTCTTGAAGTCTGCTTTGAGCGAGGAAGGCCAGGCTTCCAGCCATCCCTTGAGCTTGTCCACGGCAGCATTGTTGCCCACGAGGTCCTTCATTTGCGCCGGCGCATACTTGGTGGTCCAAAGGGCGTGCATGTCTGTCTCTCCGGCAGCAGCACCAGAACCCTTGTGGCCGATGCCTGTGCCTCCCCCACCGACTTCCATCTCCTTGGCTGCCTTCATAATTTTCTCTTCTTCCTTTTGCAGCTTCTTCATGGCTTCAGGATCTGGCTTGGCATCGGCACGATTCCGGATGAGGTCGAGCAGACCATCTTCATCCAGCGTCTTGATGCCCATCTTCTCGATCTTGGCAATCTTCGAGGGTCCTGCACCTTCTCCCGTGACGACGTACGAAGTCTTGGAAGAGGGTTGTCCTGTGACCTTGGCCCCATATCGCTTGACCAGGCTCTGAGCCTCATCTCGATCGAGACTCTCGAGCTGTCCAGTAAAGACAAAGGATAGACCCGCGAGACAATTGGGCGTGCCTTCTGGTACCTCCTTTGAGCCAGGCGCACTTGGCCCGGCCTTGCCACGCATAAAGGACGCTCGAGCTGCTGCCTTGCGTGCAGCTTCCGCATCTGCGTCACCATTGGGTTGCTCCTTCTTCGCGGTCGAGCCCTGCGCTTGGGCGCCAGTAGCGCCTTTACGAGTTGCCGATCCAGAGGCCTGGCTGCCTTTGCCCGCTTTCGCTGCAGGCTTTGTCTCCTCTTCCTCTTCGTCATCGTCCAGAACGATGCCAGAGGCTCGACTGCCACCCGCCTTGGCTGCGGGCTTAGCTTTGCTAGCTGTCGCGGCCTTGCGAGGTGACTTGGCAGGGGCGGTCTTCATCTCGACGTCTCCGTCCTCGTCTTCGTAGTCTTCATCATCGTCCTTGCGAGCTTTCTTGCCTCGCGTGGTCTTCGAGGCGGGGCTATTGGTAGTCGACGCTGCCGATTTCCTGCCACCTTGACGCTTGGGTGCCGGTTTCGCGTCTTCCTCGTCCTCGTCCTCGTCATCTGCTTCAGCATCGGCCTGAGAAAGCGCAGGGAGGCAGAGGAGGCTTCATGTTCAGATTGTTTCCGCCATACAACTGCAAGAATTCGAACAACTTACCTTTCTCTTCTTTGCACTTGCTGCCGACTGTCTCGGCCTCTTCACTGGCTTGACGTCGTCCTCATCATCATCGTCATCATCGATTACGACGGGCGCTTGTTTCTTGCCACTTTCCTTGCCGTTGCCAAAGTACTTTGACTTTCCTGCAGCGGGCTCTGCCGAATCCTCCTCTGCATCCTTGTTCCTGTTCTGCACGGGCGGTGCCTTGGACTTGACGGGCGACGGCGTAAGGCTGGCAGATGAGCGATGACCCTTGACCGTGACTTTTTCGTCGAGCTGTTTGACCTCCTGTTTCTGCTTTTGCTGTGAGGAAGCCTTGGCGTCGGCGTCGGCCGTGTTCTTCTTCGTCTCCTTGGCGCTGCTACTAGGGCTGGATTGACTGGGACTAGCACTTGCACCGCCAGTCGAGGCTGGACGCATGCCGCCTCCAGAAAAGTAGCTGGCTAGAGAGCCCTGCCCTTTGATCGGGGCCTTGCTCTTGGGTGGCATGGTGGACGAGGCCAGGGGAGGGCGGCGCTCTTGTGGAGGGTGCTATTAGAGTAGGACGACAAGAGAGGGAGAGGTCTGGCGGGCGTGGCTCCTAAAAGCCGTCTCAGCAGCAATGCAGTACAGTGAGAACGGAGGGTGGTTGGTTGGAGGACGACGATCGTGACAGACGAGAGGTCTGGTACACGACGAGGGATCAAGAGAAGAAAGTCCACGAGGCCCAGGCGATTTTGTGTGGCGGGCTCTGTCCTGCCTTTTGACCTCAGCACGCGCTCCAGGACGCGGGACGCGGCTCCACAAATGGGCGGAGAGGCGACGCGTCTTGGTAAGACGCGCCCAGCAAAAGAGGGCAGGCGTAGGCGCGCACAAGAGCATTCACTCATATTGTACAAGTGTCAGGAAGGAAAGTCACTCATCCATCTGTGTGCCAATGACTGTGTGCAACGTATTGGATGGTGTAATATTACAGAGACATGACACTTTGCTTATGCGGCAATGCAGGGTTTGGATCTTGTCTAGCGACCACGAGCGGGGCAGCTGGCCCTGGTCTCTCCCCCCCGCTTCTTCCCTTGACCCACTGCTCATCCCTCCAACCATGCTCCCGACCTCGTGGCCTCCTGCTACTCTGCAACGCAGGCCAATTTTTCTTCTTGGGCAGGACTTCGCCGTTTTGATGCGGCAGACTGCCCGGACCTGTGGCGGTATGATGGCCGTGTATGTGGACTGTGGCCATGTTTGACGCTGATGAGATACCGTGCGGGAGCTAGATTACCACTTCGTCGTAGGGTCCACCAGGAAGGCCTCGTACTCCTCTCGGTTGAAGAAGCTCAGCTCAGCCTCATTTTCTGTGTGCGATGAGGGACAAAGGCGATGAGTCAGAAGCCACCAGCAAAGGCATCGAAATCCGTGGCAAGATCGACTCACCGAGTCCGAGTTCCACCAGCGGTCTTTGCTTCCCTTGGTCGAGCACCCACTCCGGGTGATCCAAGTTGATGATCAGATTCGTCGTCTTGGCGCCGTGTGCTCGAGTGTAAATCTTGAGAGTATCCAACTTGGGAGCATAAGTCCGGAAAGCCTTGAAAGCCGGCGTCTTGGCTACCTCCTGCCTGCACTTCTCCTCGAGCTGCTCAATCGTGACCGTCGTAAGGTCAATATCCTTGAGCACGAGCGCCTTCATAGACCGATAGGCAAAGCTCTTGATTACCCGGACGGTGATAATCGCATTGGTAAGCGGCCTGGCGAGGTTCGTCTCCTTGTTCTCAAAGTCGTCGTGCAAGACTGGCCGGAAGGGGTGGAAGCCGCCGGGCAGGAGCTCCTCCTCGCCCGTCTGTACGTGTGCGGCATCCTGAGTCATGCCGCCGTCTGTTTGTGTTATCTCTGTCATGTTCAAGGTCGAGTGAGTGACAAGGTCACCATTGATGCTTCGTGCCGCACGCTGCACTTGGCCGAGTTTGCTTCCGCCTCGAGAAAAAGAATCAAGTCGGAGTCGAACCCGCCCCGCCCGCATCGTCGAGCCACGGCCTGGCTGCGCGTGCGGGCGGGCCAGCCGACGTGGCGTGTTGTACGCCGTCTTCCGACCCGAGGGGGCGCTTGATCTTCGCGCTTGTGCCACGAGGCCTGCTAACCTGCCAAACACCTTCCTCATTGTTCACAGCCACAACCAAAGATATCGTACACACATACTTCGCCATACTCACACCAGAACACCGCCATCTCTTCATCGTCCAACACGTGTTCCTCACGGTGATCAAAGATGCGGTCGACTACATGTAGCACTAGCGGCCTCCTATCACGGGCAGCCCGTCTGGCCCCGCTGCTCCTCGTCCTCCTCTGTGCTCTCCTCCCCTTCTCTCAAGCGCACATGATCGAGCTGGGACCCTCGGAAACAGAATGCTTCTTCGAGGACCTCAACCCCGGCGACCAGATGACCCTAACCTACCAAGTGGGCGGCGGCGGCCACCTCGACATTGACGTGACGCTTTCCGATCCGATGTCCACTACGCTCTTTGAGCAGAAGCACAAGGATACGGGCACGTACAGCTTCACCGCGCAGCATTCGGGGAGGTACACCTACTGCTTTGGCAATGAGTTCAGCCATATCAGCGATAAGACGGTCAGCTTCAATGTCCATGGCGTGATTTACGTGCCCGACGAAGGAGATATGCTCCCCATCGAGAGGGAGATTCGGGACCTCGCGGCCGGGCTGCAGGCAATCAAGGACGAGCAGGAGTACCTCGTCATCAGGGAGAGGGTCCACAGGAACAGTGAGTGCGCGCGCTATCAGCAGGATACCGGAGCTACCATCTTGCAAGCGGCTCTTTCACTCACGGACCTCACGCTCCCCCTCCCACAGCCGCCGAGTCAACGAATTCCCGCGTCAAGTGGTGGTCCATCATCCAAGGCTTTATGCTGTTTGGTGTATGCGCCGTCCAGGTCATCTTTGTCAAGCGGTGAGTACACTACACTCACGGGCCAGATTGCGCCATGCCCCCCTTGATCACTGACGCCGCCCACGCCCTGCTCGTGTTTCCCGCAATTTCGCAGGCACTTCGAGGTTCGGAGGGTCATTTAAGGACGCTAATCCACGCTGGCACAGTCGCACGACACCTGGGCAGGATGGTGCCTTACGGTCTGGGCTCATCGAATCGCAGCATAGGGAGAGCTTGCACGGTCTGGGACGTACGAGATGCGCAATGGCCTGGCGCACGCCATCTGTATGCCCCGACACCAAAACCAGAATGTTAATGACAGGGTGGCATTCACGCAAACGTCATTACGAGCACACAAGTCTTTGTAGCAATGCCCAGAAACGAATGAATAAGAACAGTAAGATTCAATGCATATATGCAGGTGATTGCATTATTTTGAGCTACGAAAAAGAAGATGCGATAGCAATATAGTGAAGCGGAGGGAGACGGTTGCGAGCGCATCACTCCTCCTCGCTCTCCTCCTCGTCGTCTGACCCCTCCTCGGCCTCATCATCAATGAAGCCGCCCTCGCCGTCCTCGTCATCGTCGTCGTCTTCATCCTCATCCTCATCGTCATCGTCTTCCAGCTCCGACTCGTCGTCTTCATCCTCATCCTCATCGTCTTCGAGGTCCTCCATCTCTTCGTCGTCTTCTTCTTCCGCACCAGACTCATCCGACGTAGCACCGCCAGAAAGCATCGACGTATCAGCTAACGACGAGCTCGACTTCTTCCCGCCCTTGGCCTTTGCTGCAGCGGCAAGTGCACGGCGCGAGCGCCCAGCGGTGCGGACGTCGTCGTCCGAGTCGTCCGAGTCTAGGTCTGCACCTCCGGGCTTGCCATTGATGTGCGAGTCAAGGCCAATGTCGTCGATATCGCCCTCTTCTTCAGCGGCTTCGACGTCATCGTCGTCGTCGTCGTCGTCGTCATCGTCATCCTCTTCGTCCGAGTCGACGTCCATGCCCTCGCCCTCTTCCTCCTCATCGTCGTCCTCATCGTCTTCATTCCAGACCGTGCCGGCCCGCTGCGCCTTGGCAGCCGCCGCACCCTTGATGGCCACACCCTGCTTACCCTTGGACGGAGCAATGCCCTGCACCTTGGCAGCGACGACATCGTACTCGCTCCGTAGCTCAATCTGGGACAGGACGAGTTCGAGCCGTCCCTGCAGAGCCAACATCCTCTGGTGAGCGAGGAGCCTGCTGCTGAGGGATGAGTGGAGGCCCGCCAGCCTAGATGTGAGTCCAGGCAAGGACATGAGGTAGCCGGCGTGCAGGCGCAGAGTCCACTTGATCCATTCGACGAGGCCACGCGCCTTTTGCGGGCCGGCCGTCGCCTTTCGGCCGCCGTGGTTCAGGCGCTGGATACATGCCTCCAGAAGGCGCACCGCGTTGGGACCGCTGAGACGCACGACGGTGGCCTTGATCAGGTGAGGATTGGCGGAAGTGAGGAGAGAGGAGAGAAGGGCAGAGTCGGACGAGTGGAGGGCCTGCGAGAGTGACGTGGCGAGGGACAACGAAGTGTTGGGGACTTCAGGGCGTGCGGCCAGGTCATCCTCGTCTTCATCCTCGTCGTCATCTTCGTCGTCGTCGTCGGCTTCGTCGACCCCGTTGGCGTCCGCAGCATCCCTAGACTTCTTGGATTTGCCATTGCGCATCACCCGCAGACCGCGCAAACGGTCTTCGAGGCTGCGCTCATCCTCGACACCGCCAGTCTCCTTGTTCAGTGCGTCATCCTGGACCTCTGCCCCACTGCCGTCAATCACTGTGCCGTCCAGGCCGACCAGGGCGGGCGTGGCCCCACTCTGCTTTCCGGCGCCAGGCGTGGCATCACTATACCGGTGGACGGATGCGATGCCTTTTGTAACGGCTGCGTCGTCCGAAGCCGAGAGTAAGTTGGTGTTGGATGGCTTGGGAATGCTGAGCGTGGAGAGAATCGAGGAAGTGGCTGGGTCTCGGATTTGCGACGAGGCAATCTCGAGCTTGACGCCCTTGATAAGTCTGGCCAGAGCCATTTGCTCTGCTCCTTGTCCAAACTTGACGTCTGCCAGGCCCTGTGCGGAGGCCGAGGCAGCCGGCTTGATGACCTTTGTCCCCTTGGCAGGCGAAGCGCCCTCGCTGCTGAAGGTCGACAGGTCGTAGATGCCCACGAAACCCTGAGAGCCAACAATGGCAGCCACGCCGTGACCTGTTTCGATGCGAATCACGTCCTCCCCTTGCTCGAGCTCAATGGTGCCGACGGGTGCCTTGGATCTCGATGCGCGCCAAATGTAAAGGACAGGGTCATTCTTGGCGGCAGAGATGAAGTGCTCGTCGTTGATCCAGCTCAATTGAGTCAATGGGCTGGCGTGAGAAGTATACGTGCTCTTCACCGAGGACGAAGCCTGGTCGATTTGCAGAATGGCGTGGTTGGCTGCGAGCAAGTACTTGGCCGAGGGCGAAACAGATAGAAGCGTCGCCGGGGTCGATTGGGACTCCAGTGAAATTGTCGTCGCAGATTGGGCTGATGTTGATGTGCCATCGGCTGCTGCCAGGTCCCAGATACGGACGACGCCATCCTTGGCAGTGCCATAGAGGATCTTGTGAGCGGTCTCCGATGGGGCAACGAGCGATGTAATGGCGTTGCTGGCACTGGCGGACGCTCCAGCAACCGAGTCGGTAAGAGTTCGGATGACCTTGCCCTGCGCAATATCAAAGAGATGGACTTGGCCGGACTGCAGACCAAGGGCCAACACCGGCTTCGTGATCTGCGATCCCGCGCCAGCAGCTGCAGAGGTCGACGGGGCGTCGGCTGCATCACCGGCCTCGAGGTTAGCGCCCGAGGACGACCGCCGCCCCTTCTTTTGTCTCTTCGCCTGTGTGGTCCCTTCGGCCGCGGCTGGAGACGGCAAGCTGATCCAGCAGAGAGATGTGCATCGTGCGCTGTCTGCTGATTCGTTTGAGGGCGTTGGAAGGATATAGTCCACCAGGAGCCTCGCAGACCCGGACGCAGCGTTAGCGTGGTCGTAGATGGTAAGTCTATGCCGGTCGATGGCTTGGGTCAGAATCGCAAAGTGCGAGGAGAAGGGCGAAAAGGCGGTAAGGGGAGCCGACTGGGAGGCCGAGGCGGGAAGGGAAGTTGCCTGAGGGCGAGAGCCCGAGGCTGCCTTGGCCTGCGCCCTCGACTGCTGCTTGTTCTTGGCCATGGGGTTCCCGGCTAGTTTCTCTGCTATAAGCTATGTGCAAGATGAGGCCAAAAGAGGTTGGAGGATATTTTGAAGACGGAGCTCGACTGCATACAAGGCACGCCGAACTTGGTCTCGCACACTGGGCGGCAGGAAGGTCTCGAGCAGGCGGCCTTGCCCTGCCAGTACGCGTCGGCCGAGGCAAGTCTCGCGACGGCCCAGTGAAATTTTGTGGATGGGCCGCGGCAAACACACGCTCCAGGACTGCTTGCAGTCGATTGGCTCGAGCGCGAAGCCGCATTTCACCTCGCGGATTTGCACTGGCACTAACTGTGTGCATTCTTCATCATCGTTGATTGAAATGGGCTGAGCATGCTCGTCCGTGCAATGAGTCCTGTGAGTCCCGCAGAGGTCGTTGAGAAATGGGGGACGTGGTTCCTTGTGACCGGGACAAAAGGCAAAAGCAAAAGGAATGCGCCAGCGGCGAATCGAACGCCGATCTCATCCTGAACGGAAACCTGCCATCAGCGGCTGCTGAAGTGGAAGGGACGTGTACTAACCATTATACGACTGGCGCAGTTGTTGTCAGTCGCCGCGCGATTGCAATCACAAGTCTCAACGCCCTTGGCCGCTTCAGCGCGAATCTTGCGTGATCTCGACCATGAGCGACGCAAGCGACTTTTTGGCGAAGCATCGGTTTTACTGAATCCTAATTGCTGTGCCTCTCAATCTATTCGCCGCACAAAGAGACTCTACATTGTACACTCTTTCTTGGAATACCATAGCTCACTATAACATTCTGCTTGCTCTCCCCGGCCACCCTTACTGAAACCGTCGCGTGCTAGGGTGTAGGGATGATACCCCGACCAGTGACCTTCGACCTCTTTCTCTCCAAGGGCATACGACGGTAGCGGTGGGTCGTCGCAGGATGCCGGCTCGGGAACCGCGTGTTGGGCTGCTCGTAGCCAAGCTTTGTCCATCGAGGCTGCGGCGTGGCGTAAAATCGTGTGTCAAGGGTATCCTGCCGGTCTGGTTCGCAACGACGTGAGTTCTAGGCCTTCTCAGCTTCAGGGAGGAGGGGAACAATTGTATCGGCCCATGCTTGCTGGGCAAATACTGATCAGATCTGGACCCACTTGCGGTCTATATATACGCAGCATGGGGACTGGCATCTCATCCATTCTGCTACATCAGCTTCCATATCAATTCCGAGGCCAGAAGACGATAGCCAACGTCATTTTTGCGTCCAACATCGTTCTCTTTCTCAGCCTCTTTGCGCTCATCTTGTGAGTGTGGCTTGTCGCAGAGGTCCGTACCATCAGATTGAAAGCATGGGGCGGCTGACAAGGAAGCCTCTGTCCGACTCCTATTGCAGAACACGGTGCATCCTATACCCCGAGTTTCTCCGCCCGATGCTGCTCCACCCGACGCAACCCATGTTCATTGGGACGATACCCCAGGGTTTCGCAACAATCATGACCATGATGGTGGACAGTCTCCTGCCAGCATACATGGGACACCCACCCGCGCGCGCCGCCATACTGGACCTCATCGAGGTGTTGTGGTGGCTCAATGCAGTCACCTCCCTGGTCATTGCCGTGGGCGCCGTCTTCCTCCAGGTACAAAAGCACTCGGCGAGCGCATCGTTGCCCAGGCTGGGCCCATTCCTGCTCCTCTCCATTGCCGCACCGGTCATTTCCGCCGCAACTGGCTCGACCGTCGCCGGCGCCTTTGCATCGGCGTCTTCTGTGTCCTCCTCGCCCACCCAGCTTCAGCTTGCCTTGCGCGCTCGCCACATCGCGCTCGCCTCGTACGTCCTATTGGGGACGAGCCTCCCACCCTGCTTGGGATTCATGGCCATCCACTTCCTCCGCTCCGCAGCGCATGGTCTCCCTGATAAGTATGCCATCATCTCGATGTTCCTCCCGCTGGGGCCGTGTGGGCAGGCTGGGCTTGCGCTCATACAGCTCAGCAACGTCCTTGAGAGCGTCGGTCTAAGCGCGGCGATCGATGGTGATGCTTGCGATGTAGCAGGTGCGGGCCACATACTCGCATGCTCGGAGCTGATGGCACCTGCTATCAAAGGAGGGAGCTTCCTCCTGACGCTGCTGTTGTGGGGACTTGGCCTCTTCTGGCTGACAATCGCCACGGCCGGGGTACTAGAGACGTACCGCACTTCTGCTTTGGCATTCAATGTGAGTGGAACCGCGAATCACTATGGTATTCCCCTTGCCTTCCATCTGACCGATGCATGCCACCCGCGCACAGATCGGCTACTGGGGCTGCACCTTTCCCATCGGGGCATTCACGACCTCGACGCTGGCTCTAGGCTCAGCGAATTCAAACACAGGCACAGGAAACGACGTCGGTGGAGTCTCGACTCCAAAAGGCGGCGGCGGGCTCGACTCTCGCGCCTTTCGTATTCTTGGGACTGCCCTGGCAGTCTCAGTCGTACTACTCTGGGCTACGATGAGCGTCTTGACGCTGCGCACGCTCGTCTACAAGGGCGGGACAGGGATGTGAGTATGCTGTGTTGCTTGGGTGCGTTGAACGTATATAATACTTCCTTGCTGATGGCTCCATTCCTTACTGCGCACATCCAGATATGGGCCGCCTCCGCCCCCGGCCACCGTCCCTCCAACGCTGGACGGATGCGCAAGCCCCGAGCCTACTGAGGATGCCGCGAAACAAGAGGACGACAAGCCCTTCGCGGATGGAGGAGCTGACAGGGACTCGACGAATGTCCCGCCTTTACGCCCTCGGCTTTCCCGCCAGTACGCGCCCCGAACGCCTGGGTAGTCCAGGCGATAAAGCATGTAATACTAGACACACCTCCCACTTTCGGTCATTCTGGAGTCGCCATGAGAATCTGGAATTGCATCTTCCATTACACTTGCTACATCAAAGAATAGATCCAACATGCTGTATCAGTGCTCTCGCGTTGTCCGCCCCGGCGGTACCATCCCGCCGCCCGTCCGGCAACGCGTCACCCGCTGCTACCTCCTCGTCTTGCGCCTCAGCAACGGGATCCGCGAACGCTCCGCCAAGAAGCACGACGTTGTGCCCTCGGGTCTGCCCTTGGCGGGAGGGCGCGTGGCCACCTTGTTCTTCAGGATAGAGAACACTGCTCGAAGCGAGTATGCTATCGTCGTCTGAGAACTGCGCTGTCGGGGGGCGCGCATGCTGCTCAGTTGCTTGAGGGTCTTCCTGCACAGCTCGAAGTGGTCTACCCTGTGTCTGCATAAAGCCAGACCCACCTCGCCGGGAGCGCACTGCACCTCGCGAAGAACCTGCCACGCCGGCACCTCCCCCGCGACCAGACCGCCGCCCCGCTTGCTGGTACCTCGTGCCCTCGTGCAGACCCTGCTGCTGATGGTACTGGCTTTGCAGGCGCGACAAGTACAGGCTTGACGCAGGGTCATGCGGCTGCCACTCGTTCGTGACCGCAAAGTTGATTGCGGAGCGCCCCATCTTCTCCTCGTCGCGAGCGCGAATACGCGACGACCCAAGGCGACTTCTGCTCCGCCCGCCAAGGGGTCTCGGCTGTGCCTGCTCATTGTGGGCGTGTCCCGCTGGCTCTGCGGGACTGAGCGAGCCGTCGTCCTCGCCGTCTGCATTGGGGCCGGCATCGAAGACAGCAAAGCTGCATACGTGGCCCAGACCATCGACATGCACGGTGTACTACGCGGCAAGGTGTCCAGAGTAAGGCTTGGTCAGCAATGGGCGCCGAAGGTGCTCGCAGTGCGTGTCCAAGGAAACAACTCACGTCGCGGAAGAAATCGATGATGTCTGCGGCGCAATTCGGCAAAGAGAAGAACAGGACCAAAGGCGTGAGAAGCACCGAGAGCACTTCAGTGACAAAAATGGAGACCTTGAGGCTGTAAAGCTTGCTGAATTCGGCGTTGACCTGAGGCGAAAGATGGCCAAGGCAAGGCAGGTCAATCCACCTCGTGCTTCTGTACTCCGCCCGAAGGCTTGGCAGATTCCCTCGCGGGCAACTCACCTCGGCGGAATGAAACTTGCCGCGCCACTCTTCCGGGCAGTAATGCGTGTGGTGAATGACCGCCTCGAGGAGGACCTCGGGCTCGAATACGACGCGCTCGTCGGGCACCATTGCCCTTGCTCCAGCCAGTATGGCGCCAAAGACGCCAATGTAGAAGAGCGTGTTGCGTTGCGGCGTAATTTCAAAGTGCACGAATAAATCAGGGTCTATGACCGAAGCCAGGACCAGAACGGCCATGAAGGAGCCGGCCATGAAGGAGACGAATCTGAAGAGATGACATGAAAGAAAAGTCACCTGGCGTCAGCGAAGCTCGTGGCAGCGCCATCGACGGTAGCTACTCACCGGGCTACAATTGCAGTCCGTTCCTTTGGGAACTGCTCAAGGTATCGCTGCGCAAATGGATAAGAGCTATGGATGCGCTTACGGAAGTGGTGAGGGAGCTCGTTGAACTCCCTGAACTTCCAGCGTGCCAGCTCGGTATACTGGCGTGAGCCGAGATAGGCGGGGTTCTTGTGGTATTCCTGAGTTTCAAAGGGATAGAGAGGCCGGAAAGAAGATGAAGCAGTGAGCACGGAACCCGCGCAGGTGGCTCAAAGCTAGTACTTACCTCGAAATATCGGAAGAAGGAATAAGCTAGGAGGTACATGACAATGAAGGGGGCAAAGACGGCATTGGCCGCGGCCATGAAGATGAAGCGGCGCTTCAGGCTGTAGTGCACGGAGCGGCAGTCGAAAGGCCAGCGTCAGAGAGAGTATTCTTGTCTCAGACTCGACCCAAAAGGGCGACTTACCCAGCGATCAAGTCTTGCCTATGGCGATCGGTTAGGAACTGTCTCCGGACATTGCCGTTCGGATCGAAGAGGAATCCCAATAGACAGTAGTCCAGGTTCCACTGAAGAGACCTGGTGAGGACCGGGTTGCCCCAATTGAGAAGAGGAACGCTGAGATCGAGAAGGTCGCCATTGAAAAGAGCAATCAGGTAATTTTCTCTTCGCATGAGCCGGTTGGCGGCCTCGTAGACGTCGATTTTCTGCCGCGATTGGCCTTCATTGGAGGTAGACAGCGAGGCAATGGGATGAGTGGATAGAAGCTGCGAAAGGCGCGAAACGACTTGATGCCACGGTATCGTCTGGACGTCGGCCTGCGGGGGCAAACAGAGGGTGTTAGTCGCAGTGCCCTTTGGGCAGAACGCGGGTGCGGTTCAGCTCTCACCTCTGGAATCTCGAGTAAATGCTCAAAGAAGTGGTGCATAGTCCTCAGCCGGGTCAGCCCAAAGCCAAAGCTTATCAGCTGCGATCCATAGACTCCGCCCAGGATGATCAGTATCAGCAGCGTGAATCCCGAGAACCTAGAAAGGGGAACGATGGGGGAGTGATAGGCTCGTCAGTATTGGCGCCTCTGCGGCAGATGCTCGTGGCGGGCGTTGCCTGCTCACCTTGAAACGCAGTGGCTGACGATGATTTCCGAGAGGTTGCCGTCATGTCGAATCTCTGAATAGTCGACGCAGCCAAAGAGAAGAATCGAGAAGCCTATGACAAAGGCGACCGTCCTGGTGGCAGAATAATGCTCAGTCAGCAATATGGCTCGTGGCTCAGCGGCCCAATACAGCACTTACAAGAGGTTCAAGACGCGGGAAAGCAGGATGCATACTATGCCCTTGCCGGTGTAGTAGGCGTAGACCTATCGAGGTGTGTTGGCGCCCGCATCAGCTCATGCTCCTTCCTTCAGCGCGCAGACCATGGCGTAAATGCTGCTCACCTCTCTTAGGAACTCGTCCAGGTTTTCAGTATTGGCCCACATCCACAGGGCCTTTTCTCTTTGACTGAGGCAGTTGACGGCCCGCCCCCGTCGCTGGAAGCTCGCATCTGCTCCCCCTTCCAAGGCAGATGCATCAAGTCTGATGGGGCCAGTCCCCGCTTGACGATGCTGATGTCTCGCAGCATCCTCCTCACGGAACTCCCTCGCTGCCCGCGCAATACGACGGCCGAATGCGCTCAGCGTCTCTGCGATGCCTTCGCCCCCAGAGCGTCGTCTCCTGCCCCTCGGCATGTGAGATGAAGAGGAGCCCATTCGCCGCTCGTCCCTTGAGCTGGACATACTGCCCATCAAACTTGACTCCTCATCGCCGCGGACAGTTGCATTCTCGACCTCGTCATCCTCCTCCTCCTCCTCCTCGGAGTCTTGTGGTTGCGGCTGCAACGGCTTCATATTGACTGCATGGGCGCCTGCCGGCCGCAATCCTTGTCCTACTGTCGGCGTGCTGTTTGCCAGCATCTGGGAAGCATTGCTGGGATTCACCTCCCGCGGCGGTGCGGAAGACTGCAAGCTGGCGCTGGAGGCTGCGATTTCGGGCTGAGATATCGAGCGACTGTTGCTGTCGTCTGATTCCGACTGCGACTGGCGTGGATCATCATCGTGGTCTACAGCGAAGGGATCGACCACGTCCATTGTCTCGGGAAGCAGTCGATGGGACCGCTCTCCGGTATTCCGCGGTGATGTTGCCTCGCGCTGGTCCTGGGCGCTATCGTCGCTTTCAAAGGGGTCCATTGCGGGCGGTCTGAGCGCAAGATCGAGCGACGGCGTATGGGAAGCGAGGGATGGAGAGTGAAGTATGCGGGTATGATGTTGGATGGTATCGACTATTGGGTACTCGTGGTAATGGTAGGTCGAAGAAAGGTCAGACTTCGCACATTGTGACTGTGTGGAGCCAATCTGGTCGTTGCGCACGAGCCACGCGACTCGTGAAGCAGTGCAGCGAGGGCGACGCGTTGCCGGGTAAGCCGGCGGCGGGGCGTTTACACGACCTCCTGAAGACCCGACCAACGCAGAACTGACAAGTAAGGGATGCTCACGAGATACATGAACTCACGCTTCGACAATTGAACAAGCCCACGAAATGCGGATAGCTCGACCCTATTTTCCAGCTTCGGCTGGAGGTCAAGGTGTCACGCCGCGACGCCATGCCAGCAGCCGCCGGTCGCACAGTCTCAGCGTCTCGGAGCCGCCGTACGCGAAGTCTTTGCGTTAGAGCCTAGAAATAGCTGCCCCGAAGGTTTCACATCGCATTATGAGGATGTACCAACAGGATCAATGCTGGGATAGCCTGTCTGCACTCTCATTCATGCGGATGCGGACCGCGAGGAGTGAAACCAGAGTCAGAATCGCAGTGCGAGGACCTATGTGGCTCCAGCCCCGGGCCTTCCAATGTATTTTGTTCAAGGAACGGGACCTGTCATCATGGCCATTACACATGCGAAGTCTACGAGTTGCCCGACGAGGGAAAAGACAAGCACTCGCAGCACAGACACGAAGGACACACCCGCCAAGCCGTATATCACGGGTATGGGGGTCCTACACCCGGGGCGTCTGCGAGCGGCGCATATATGCTGGGGTGGGAGAGGTGCTCGCTTTCAGAATGGCCAATATCGCCGCCTTACCTACCTCGTCTGCAAATGTCACACCTACGACGGCCCCGTCTGAATAAGTACGACTGCCGAACACTACGTGCGAATACTTGTTATTGACGATCAAAAGACTCTAGCAAAATCGCGCAATTGCGAGCGTTGCTTCTTCTTCTACCCATCTAAAATCTCCACATCATCCTCATCATCATCTACAATTTCCTCTGCCTCGCCCTTGGACCGCAGCTTACTCATCAAAGACTGTGCGACATTCTCCTGCATCTTGCCGTCGTCGAGCTCTGTGATGGGCTCCTCGTCCGTCGCAGCATCATCAGCAGCGGCATCGTCTGCCTCTGTCTTTGGAGCAGAGCCTGCACTTCCCTGCGCACGGTCGCCCGAGGCGAGGCTCTCCCCTGCACCCGACTTCCTCCTCTTGCGACCGCCATTCTCCATGCCCGAGACGCGGGCAGCGAGCTCCAGCTTGCGCTCACCAAGGGCGAGGATATCCTCATCGATGGTACCGCGGGAAATCAGCTTGATCACGTGGACTTCCCGTTCCTGACCAATGCGCCAGCAGCGATCCTCTGCCTGCTTGTCGTTCTGCGGATTGAAGTCCTGGTCGATCATGATGACCCAATTGGCCGCCGTCAGGTTAACACCCACGCCCCCAGCCTTGGTCGTCAACAAAAAGGCGGTGATGCTCGGGTCCTTTTGGAAGCTGTCGATGACATGTTGCCGTTCTTCGACCTTTGTGCTGCCGCTGAATGCAATCCAGGAGACGCCCATCGTCTCCAGCGCAGACATGAGGATGAACAGGACCATTTCAAATTGCGAAAAGATGACGAGCTTCTCGCCGCGAGAGCGAATATCCTTGATGAGCCGTTGCAAGGTGCGGATCTTGCCGCTGTTGAGCCAAGCCTCGGCTGGTACCTGGTGCTTCTGAGTGGCCGGGAAATTGGCCGCAAGATGACTCAGTTCTGCATCCGAGTTGATTGCAAAGTCTTCGCGGAGGTGCTGCATGTTGTTGTCCATGAATTGGGGCTCCTTGACGTAGTCCTTGGCGAGGGCCGCAATCTTGGCCTCTGTGTAGATGGTGCGGAACATCATTGGATGAATGGCCGCCTTGCGCAGGCGCATCAAGATGTTGGAAGACTGATCCTTTTTCCGCTTGCCGGGACCACCCTTGCCGTCACCTTCTTGACCGAGGAGCTCAAGGCGAGTGCGAGCGAGTACCTTGCGGTAAATCTTCTGCTGGTGATGAGTCATGTCGCAGTATTCCACTTGGATCGTCTTTGGCGGCAGCGACAGGACCTTGTCCTTGATGCGACGCAACACAAACGGAAGCATCATCTTTTTGGCACGGTCCACCCGCGACTTGGACAGCTGCGAGTCCTTTGCTCCACTCTTTGCCTTGAAAATCGTTTCTAGGGCTTCCGAAGCATTCTTGAAATCATGAGGCATGATGAACTTGAGGAGCGACATTAATTCGAGCAAGTTGTTCTGGAGGGGTGTTCCGGTCAGCAAGAGACGCCACTTGGCTCGGACCTGCATCAGGCTGCGGTAGTTTTGCGTATTCTGGTTCTTGAGTTGATGGCCCTCGTCGTAGATGCATGCATTGAAGCCAAACTTCTTGAAGAATTTGAGGTCGGTCGCAGAGGTGGCGCTGTTGTAGCTCGTTACGATGACGTCCAAGTCTTCGTGATCCTCTTCGATGTCATACCGCAGGTTCCGACGCTCGCTCTGACTGCCGGCAAAGACTATAAGCTTGAGGGAAGGGCCAAATCTCGCCATCTCTCTTGACCAGTTCTCAATGGTCGAACTGGGAGCGACTACGAGGTTGGTGCCCTTGACGCCGCGCTGCTTGAGGTCGCACAAAAAGGCAATGACTTGACAAGTCTTTCCTGTGCCCATGTCATCAGCCAGAATGCACGACGTCTCGTTGCGATAGCGTAGAGACAGCCAATTGACGCCCTCAAGCTGATAGTCCTTGAGCGTGATGTCTTTGCCCATGTTGCTGGGCTGCCTCTTGAGATGCAACGGGTCCCGAGCGACGGCCTCTGGTGAGCAGGCCTTTTCAAGTCGTGCTGCCCTTGCCTCGCACTTGCGCAGGATGTGGTCCACCGTCTGGAAAGAGGCCAGGATGTCGATGTAGTCGCTAAAGAGCTTGCCAGTGACACCTTTCCTAGCCTTCAATTTCCTTTCGGCATCGTCGGCCGATTTGAAAGGCCGCAGCTCCGCAATGATATTTGCCTGGGCTGTAGTGCAGCCTACAGTCTCAACCAGGACCTCGATGGACGCCTCGTTGAACCACTTGACTGCTGCCGACTGACGCCGAGATGACTGCTTCTCCGAGTCGGAACTGCCCCAGCCACCATCAGAGTCCGTCTCGACGACTACCTCTTCACGCTTGACAGGAGGCTTTCGCGGCGGTTGGGTGGTGGCGGAAGTCCCTGCCCTGAAGCGTTCGAGGCCGTTGGTGGTGGTGGTGGTAGTCTCAGCGGCGGGCTTGTGCTGGTATCGATGCGTGGAATCCGAAGTGGGCGGCGTAGAGAGCCGGCTCGATGGATCAGGGGAAGAAGACAAGCTGTAAGGTTGCTGCTGCTGGACTGATCTTGGCTTGACGCCTGCGCTCTTCAGAGCTTCCCGCTTCTTTGCCAACGCTTTGACGGCTGCATCAACGTTGCTTCCAGTCGCCTTGTATTCTGCAAGGCATTCTTGTAACGTGAAGTCGCTGTACACCTTGTGCAACCTCCTGACCGGCAATGGGAATTCATCTCCAGAGTCGGAGACTTCGATTGGGGTGGGCGTCGAAGGGGGGGAAGACCCAAGAGATTTCTTCTGAGGCGAGTCTTCGGGAGACCCAGGAGGTTTACCCCTTCTAAATTTGCGCTTCTTTTGCGGGCGGTCCGAGTCTACAGAGGAGAGACTATCGTCGTCAGAATCGTCTGTGATTGTGAGGGGGGTGCTGCGGGCCTTGAGGGTACCACGCGAGCTCGACGTCTCAGGGCCGCTATACTTGAATTTGTCCAAGCCGGGAATGCGATGTTTTGATGAGGAAGAGGAAGTGGAACCTGATGGCACTGCGCTTCGCACCGTCGAAGACGACGATGCCGTATTTGTGGAGGCTGGGCGCGAGGTCTTGGCCTTCTGCAGGCCGTTGGTGAAGCTGCTGCCGAAGCTCGAGGTGCTTCCCATGGCGCGGCCGAGGCGAGAGCCTGAGCTGGAGCTGGAGTTGGATGCGTTGAGACGGCTCATGGCCTTGGTCGTGCTAATGGGACTCGAGTCAGGTGCGTAGATCTTCCCCGACGGCTTTGAATTGTGGGAGCTCATCGTAGCGACTGTGAATCCGAAAATGGATGGGAATGAGGGGAGGAGACGAACGCAGCGATGGCGGTGAAGAAGACGAGGGCAATGGTTGCGGCGGCGAGGTGGGGATTAGCAAGGTGTCGCGTCCTCAAGACCGGTCCAATCGGTCGCTATTGGATGCCAATCTAAGAGGCGGTCGCGGGTAGATTTAGAGTCAGGAACTTGTCGCCGCTCATCTACCGCTGCCGTCACCGCCGCCGCCACTGCTTCCAAAGGCTCGACCACCTTTGCCTGTCTCTCTCTCTCCCACCCACTCCGCCCAACTCCCACGCTCACTGGGCGCGTCGCGTTGTAAAATTGGCGTGGCGCGTCAAAAAGTAATTGTAGAATGCGCGCCCAACAAACACCCTTGACAGCCCGACAGCCCGACAGCCCGACGAGTTCGACGCCCGACGCCCGACGTCCGACGCAGAGCCAAGCCAGTGGTAACGTCGACAAAGGGAGACACAAAAAAGGCGTCGAGAACAAGGAGATTGGCAAAGGGCGTAGTGGGCTAACTCTGAGACAGCGGTGGATCCAAGTCTAATAGAATAGCATTCACGATGCCCTCACATGGGCCATTTACCACTCCGCACCTGCGCCCACACCACTAGCAGCCCCACAGCGAGGCTCGGCGGCGCCGTGACTGCACTCCAAACGAAGAATTGCCACGCCCGGACGCGTATCCCGCCACCCCCACCGCCGCTCTGCCGTAGACTCTCCTTCCAGAGCAAGCCTGCCAAGCTCGCGGCAAATGTTCCCCCGAGGCCGCCCACGTTGGATCCCAGCGCGAGCGAGTACGAGGCGACGTGGATGATGCTCGAGGATGAGGCAGGGATGTGAGAGGTGAAGGCTGAAGAGTTGACGGCGCGCACCAGCAGGATACATGCGCCGATATTGGTGCCTCCGAGCTGCGTGGCCAAGAATGGGTCGGGAGGAGTGTCAATCACTTGGCCAGCGTATAGTCGTCCCATGCTGGCCTCGGCGAGGACTTACATTGCATAGTATCATGGTGAGAAAGCCGAGGAAGAACGACGTCGCCAGATCGCCGCCGCTCGCGCATACACGGCCTAGGCCACCCGCCATAATGTCGATGAACCCGACGTGGTCGAGCGACTCGACCAAGATGAACATCCCAAACGCAAAAGGCAAGAGCGGCAGCGGCAAGCGCGCAAAGACGTGCGAAACAGTCGGCAGTGCCTCTGAGAACCGGCTAGGGAAGGATGCAATCTTGCGTATCACAGCGGTGCCGCGACGCGGTCGAGGGCTATGAACCTCGGCGTGTGTCCTAATGGCGCCTTCGGTTTGCGCCGACTGTGGCCGGCTGCCCTCTCCCTGACCCTCGTTAGTACCGTCGCCAGCGCTTCTCTTCTTTCCCAGGTCCTGCATCGGCAGTGATGATACCGTCGTCTCGTTGCCTGGATGCGCTTGCTTTCTCGACTGGCTTCTTGCCATCTTCTCGCGCCTCCAGCCGTACAAGTCCCGCGCCAGATCCCTTGCCAAGCAGACTGCGGCTCCAGGAAGCGCAATCTGATACACTTTGACTCTGCCGGTGACAGAGGTGCCAACGAGGACTGCAAGGGTGCACCCCATTACGACGGAACCAAATATCGCGCCCACCGGGTCGGCAAGGGCCTCACGCGGGCGGACTTCGGGTGCAATTAGCTCGCGGGGGATATACACAATCTCCCTCGTCCGCGGCTCTTGAGGGATTTTGACGCTCGAAGGAGCGGTGGACGCCTCGGCGGTTGGCGTAGGCATACTAGAGCCGTCAGTGTTTGCAGTGCTGCATTCTCTTGGCGAGGGCGGCAATCGGATCCGCTTCCATAATTCAAGGCACTTTGAGAATAGGGTAGGCCGTGCCTGTGGGGTCCGGGACCGAAAGGCGACACGGATTATTACGAGGGCAGCAAGTCCGCTGGCAAGCGTCGGAAGCGCCATAAATGCGGAATAGGTCGTAAACTCTACGCCGAAGCCGCTTGCGATGACAATGTTGGTGGGATTGCTGCTGACCAGCATAGCACTGCTGATGTTCGCCGCCGCAAATTGGGCCCAGATCCACGCATCGGGACGCGAGATGCCTACGACGCGGGTGAAGTGCGCGAGAAAGGGCGTACCCGAGAGCACGACTGGATCATTACCCACGAGCAGTCCGAGGATGAAGAAGAAGGCGTAGAAGAGGTAGAACAGTCGCGGGCCTGAGCGACCACCTTTGTTCGAAACTTGTAGGGCCAGGTAACGCAAGAGACCTGTAGCATCGAGGGAGATGGCAATGTATGCTGCGAAATAGTACGCGAGGTAAGCGGAGGTTGGCACCCGATTGAGTGTAGTAGGACCGCCCACCACTCACCTAGGCCGATGAATAGGGCCAGAACATCATATGGCTCGACTCCACCGGATCCGACGATACCCAGACGTACCTGTTCCCCTCCTATCGTCCGAGTTGCCAGCAGGAAAAGTATACCTACCACGGGCGCAGATACGTGATTCAAGGTGATGCGTCGCGGTACCGGCTGCCTTTGCGGCGTAGTAGAGGGGGGCGTTGTCTCGTGTCTGCCACTTGCAAGCTCGGATCGAGGCTCGCCAACAAGGCGATGCCATCCCTGCTCCCACCATTTGGAAAAGGCGAGAGGAATGGGAATGTGCAGAGGCCGAATGACGATCAGAGTGACGCAGGCAAAGACGATGACGGCGAAGACGCCATGGCCATCCAGTGATGCCGAGGATGTGGTGTCGTCTTCACGGCTTCTGATCAGGCGGCCGAGGCCTGCTACTGCCGTGGCATTCTTGCCCGCAAGGTGATTTTGCTGGCTTATGATGGGGCGAGACGTTGTACGGCCATACCAGTCGGAGACGACGCTTAGCAGAGGTGAGGAGCTGGCCATCCTGACGCTGGCGGAACTCTGTCGGCCTCACAAGATTGGCGATGTTGAAAAGGACAGAATCAGGGGTCGATGCCATTACTACGCTGCCAAACACTCGAGTTGGGTACTTACGGTAATCAGCTGCGAAGGAGGCACTCTCAGAATTGGAACCCTTGGCAATCTTTCGAAACAGGCAGTGGCACGTGCACCGCTGCGTCATCGTACCGCCCTTTGCTTCGGCTCCGAGGCCGCGTGGCCCTGGGCGTCGTCCACCGCCGGTTCGCTTGCGGCGGCGGCGGCGGCGGCGGCGGCCACAAAAGCGAGACCAACAGAGGGGCGCCCCACCCACTCTGCTTCCTTCCTGCACCCACGCATCGACACAGATTCCGTGCAGACAAGAATACAAGTAGCAACTCAGCCACCTGACAATTACAGACCGACATGCCTACAATCGAAGAGATCCACTCGGATGTCGAGGTGCGTGCCAGATTGGCAAGTCGCTGGCGATACTAACCAACCATTTGCGGCGCGTGGACGCAGTCTTATCCGCGTAGCGCCTTGCCCACATTCACCTGGTGCTATGTTTGTCCAACAGCTCAGCAACCCAGCCGGATCGGGCGCCGACTCTCCTCCGCCTCTCGAAGGAGAGGTCGAGGTTGGAACCTTGGGTGGCGATGTCACCATTCCCTCGTCTGTCACCGAGCGAGCTGAACGCAAGTGCAGGAAGGCCCTTCAAGGAATTGGCCTGAAGCAGGTCAATGGCGTGACCCGCGTCACCATGAAGCGAGCTCGCGGCGTGAGTACGCGGGGCGTATGCTACGCGGCAGCGTCTTCTACTGACTGAGGAGTGTCGCAAGACTTGGAGAGACTGACCCAATAATGACCATGCCGTGGTCTACAACATCTTACTCCGCTGACCGTGCCTACTGTATTCACATATAGCCATTCTACGTCGTCGAGCCCGCCGAGGTATACAAGTCTGCTGTGTCCGACTGCTACATCGTCTTTGGAGATGCCAGGGCACAGGACAATGCTGCAGCCGCCCAGGCGCAGGCCCAGCAAGCCCAGCAAGATGCCCAGTCTCGTCTCAGCGAGCGAATGGCTCAGGCAATGAGCTTCAGTGGTGACGCTGCGGGCAAGAAGAAGGAAGAGGAAGATGACGCTGATGATGATGACAGCGAGCCCATTGACGAAGAGGGCGTCGATGCGAAGGACGTCGACCTCGTCATGCAGCAGGTGAGCCGTTGAATGGCTGCGTGGACTTGACACTGCGTCTGTCTTCATGCGACTGACCATCGTCGGTGAATGTATGCGGTCGACTCTAGGTATCTTGCTCTCGACGCAAAGCAGTCAAGGCTCTCAAGGAGAGCAACGGCGACCGTGAGTGTGGCAGAGGCGATGCGAAGACTGTGTGCATCAGCGAACCCAGATTCTGACAGGCTGGGCTCGATGCGACCCTCACACGTCCCAGTCATCAACGCCATCATGAGTGCCTCTTAGACAGAGGCGTGTAATCTCCAGGGCATTCGTGGCGGGTATGACGGCGAACTTCACAGAGAAGATGAAGCACCACGACTTCCTCTACGTCCTGGCTTTCCACACTCAGAGCTGCCAACATGCGGCACGACCAATGTACTTGTCCCGACGCTTTTCTCACCTCTCGATCTGGTACGGCCGTGAAGAAATACATCCCGGCAGATGACATCTTGAGATCGTACCGCTGGCACACAGAGCATCGGACTGAAACGGCGCCCGTGTACGTACTGATCTCACCAACTTCCTATCAGTTGTCCTTGACGTGACGGCCATGAATTTGACCATTTGGGCCAGCTGCTGATGCCTCTCAAGCCGACGGCACCTCGGCGAGAACGCCGTCTTTACCGGGTGCAGTTGTGCGCTTGCTGGCTCCTCTCCTCTGGTGCCCGCCTTGCGCCTCCCGCGAGTCGCAGGCGCGCAACGCTGCACAGACCCGCTCCCCCTCTGCCTTCGCCCCGCTTGGCTTGGCTCGGCTCGGCTGGTAATCAATCGTGCGACATCAGGCTCCGACCCACTTTGCTCCCCCTACCCGGTTCCCCTTCTAGTCTACGTTCATATCCTCTTTGATAGAGTGACTCAGCTTCACATTTCCATGGTCCAGACCCTCCGATCTCTGGCCACAACTTCGCCACTGCGTCGCCCTTTCGCAGTCACCTCACGCTACACCGTCCCGCTTAGGACCTTTGCTGTCCTCTCTTATCACAACCACGCCTTCTTCTCTAAGCGCCCTTCCATGGCCAGCGACCTTGTGCGACTGTCCGACTCTCCGTCTCCGCCTTCACCCAGCATCGGCCTTCCTTCAGTCAACTCCCGCCACTCCCGCAGCATGTCGTCCAGCAGTGCGGCGCAACCAGCCATCGGACCCAAGGTCCCCGAACCTGCCCTCGAGTTCCTCGACTTTGTCAATGCCTCGCCCGACCCTTTCAATGCCGTCGCTACTGCCTCCAAGCGCCTCGAAGCAGCGGGTTTCAAGCGACTGCGCGAGTCGGAGCACTGGGACGACCATCTCGAGCGCGGCGGCAAGTACTACTTTACGCGCAATCAGTCCGCCCTGGTGGCCTTTGCAGTGGGCGGCAAGTTCACGCCCGGTGACGGCGGTGTGCACGTCGTAGGCGCGCATACAGACTCTCCCTGCTTCAAAGTCAAGCCCGTGAGCAAAAAGGAAAAGGCGGGGTACCTTCAGGTCGGCGTCGAGACCTATGGCGGCGGGCTCTGGAGCACGTGGTGGGATCGCGACCTCGGTCTGGCAGGAAGAGTCATTGTGGCAGACTCGCCCTCGGCAGCCTGTACGACTTTCCAGTCGAAGATTGTGCACATCAACCGTCCCATCCTCCGCATCCCCAACCTCGCCATTCACCTGAACCGCGGCGCCAACGATGGCTACAAGCCCAATCTCGAGGATAACATGGTGCCCATTCTCGGCCTAGCGCAAAAGGAGGTAGCCGATCAGCTCAACGCCAGCTCTTCGTCCGAAGCATCGGCAACTACCCCTTCTGGCCCCGTAGGTACACCCATTATGACGACGAAGCACAATTCGACGCTCCTCTCCCTCTTGGCCCAGGAGCTGTCTGTTGCACCCGAGCAAATCCAGGACTTTGAGCTGTCCCTCTTCGACGTGCAGCCTTCGAGCATCGGCGGGGCACACAACGAGTTCATCAACTCGGCACGCCTGGACAATCTCATGAGCTGCTTTTGCTCGGTCAAGGCGATGATTGCGAGCGCAGCTGGGTCCGACTTGGCCACTTCCCCGTCCATTCGCGCCATCTGCCTCTTTGACAACGAAGAAGTGGGATCGGTTTCCAACCACGGCGCCGAGTCGAACATGCTGCCCTCGCTCATCCGTCGCCTGGCTGCGATCCGCGTGGGCGACGCGACTGCGACCCGCGAGATTACGGGAGATGGCTTCGACGCCGCCATGGCCAAGTCCTTCCTCATCTCTTCTGACATGGCCCACGGCCTGCACCCAAACTACACGTCATCCTACGAGGCGCAGAACTCGCCGCAGATCAACAAGGGCGTCGTCATCAAGACGAACTACAAGCAGCGCTATGCATCCACGGCGCTCACGGCCTTTATGGTGCGTCGATGGGCGCGGCTCGCGGCTTCAGCAGCTGGTAGCAACGGCCAAGAGGTGCCCCTGCAAGAGTTTTCCATGCGAAACGACATGCCCTGTGGCTCGACGATTGGGCCCGCGCTGTCCAAGATGGGCATCAAGACGCTCGACTTGGGCATCCCGCAGCTGGCGATGCACTCGTGTCGTGAGATGTGCGGTGTTGAAGATGTGGGACATTTGACCAGGCTGTTTGAGAGCTTCTGGGCGAATGGCGCCGAGGTCGTCAGCAGCCTCGAGGTGGACTGAGGCAGTGGTGTGGAGGGAGCATAGCGTCGCAATGTAGTCATGCGCATGTATGGGTGGAAATCGACGAATCTCAATACGAACTTTTGATGTCACCTTTTACCTCTGACCTGAAATGTATGATCGATTTGTACTTTGCCATTTGGATAGCCGCTATGGCCCAGCCTCGGCCATGCTGTTGAGGTCCTCAGATTTCTGCCAACCTCCGCATTGGCCCTCCACGGACTACGAGGAGTTGACCCGCGGCAGCCGACGCGGGGCGCCTGGCCTGGTGCCTCTTGAGAGGGAGAAATTGTGTCGCGCAGGAAGAAGTCAGTCAGTCAGTCAGTCAGTCCAGTCAGTCAGTCAAAGGCAGTCAATTGGATGGACGGACGACATTCGTTCCGACGCTTTCCAAAACGTCGTGACTACATGTTGCGTCCCCTCCTCCGTCATTCCAACATCCAGTCATGTCCGATAACAGTGCCGCGCCCATCGAGACGGAAAGTGCGTCCACTCCTCACGCGGCGCCCGACGCCATTCACCCCTCTTCCTCGACGTCTTCGAAGCGCGCACTGGAGCCCGAAGAACAAGGTGAGAGTGCAACGCCCGCGACGTCCAAATCAGACGACTCCAACAAGAAGCCCAAGATGGAACACGAAAGCGGGCAGCCTACCGAGCTGACGGACGAGACACTCGTGGAAAAGGACGTGGGCATCGAAGAGTACGTGTCCTCTTCCCTCGCACCCGTCATTGGCATCATCAAGCAGCGCTTCTCCGATTTCCAAGTACGCGAGATTGCACCCGATGGTCAAGTCTGCACCATCACCGACCTCGGTCCTCCGCCGCCCTCGTACGCTACTGCTGCCGATCTGCAAAAGGAGCTGCAGAGGCAAGTCGAGGAGCGCGACGACGCAACGGGGAATCTAAGGCAGCAGAGACTTGACGAGGAGCGCGCGCAAAGGGAAGCCGCAAGGGCTCAGAGGGAAAAGGATAGCGTCGTCAAGGAAGAATACAAATGGTCCGAGGGTGACGACGATATCGACATTTCTAGGGAGGAAGAGCTGGTACAGCTTCTAGGCGGCAGAGTCCGCGATGATCTCAAGACTCTCTGGGAGCAGGGCCCGAATGCCTTTACCAAGCCAGTCAAAGAGGAGCAGCCCACCCCAGCAGTCGATGGCGCACAGGATCCACAGGGCGATGCTTCTCCCTCCTCCTCGAGCCGAGGAGGACGGGGTCGAGGCGGTGGGCGCGGTGGCAGGGGCGGTCGAGACGGCGGGAGGGGAGGGCGTGGAGGTGGAGCAGCAACGCCAAGGAGCCGCATGGGCCGCGATAATGGTGACCCTCGCAAGGTCATTACCGACACTCTGGACTCCAAGGAGACCAGGGGCAAAGTGCACCAGATCATTCGCGAGATGTTCAAGGGCCGCTTCGTCACAGAGACTGTCGAGAACAGCACTACACCTTCGAAGCCGAAGCTGAGTGCTGAAGGGGACGACGAGGATGAGGACGAGGATGCACTCGCAAACAAGGCAGCAGCAGCGGCCCCCGTCAATGCCATTGGTATTCGGTGGAACCCTCATCCGTCTGGAAAAGACGCTCGTCTACTTGGGAGGGGAAACCACAGCCGCGACATTGGCGAAGTAGCTCTGCCACCCTACATCTACTTCTACCTTCACAAGACGAACCGCGATACACAAGATGCTCTCAACCTCCTTGCGCGCGCTCTCAACCTCGGCGGTGGAAATAGCGCACTTGCAAACCTCAACAAGATTGTTTCCAGGGAGATGACCATTGCAGGTACCAAGGACAAGCGCGGTGTCACGGTACAGCGCGTCAGCCTGCGCAGGGGCAAACGAACTGCAGAGGAAGTGTGGAAGGCAGTCAATGGCGTCGGCAAGGAACTCTTCTCGTCTAGCGATCGAGGCGGTCGAGGCGGACGCGGCGGTAGAGGAGGGAGGGGCGGAAGAGGGGGCCGCGGTGGCGCTGCAGGTCACGGTCCTCGTAAGACGGTCCTCGATGCCGTATCGACACGCGGAGACCGAGGTATCCGCATCGGCCACGTCGAGTACAAGGACAAGCCCCTCTTCCTGGGCGATCTCAGCGGCAACCGCTTCGAAATTGTCTTGCGCAATCTCAAAGTCGACTCTGAAGAGACGGCATACAAGGCCATCGAGGTGCTCAAGACCAAGGGATTCATCAATTACTACGGCATGCAGCGCTTCGGTATTACCTCGCTGTCCTCGCACCACGTCGGCCTGCCCCTCATCAAGAGCGACTACGCCACGGCCGTGTCTTTGCTCTTGACTGCACGCAAGGACGACACACCGGAGATGAAGCTCGCCAAGGAGCTCTACTCGCAGGGCAAGATCAAGGACGCCTATCTCCTCGTCCCGCGTGGCGCCACGGCAGAACGCGCCATCCTCAGCAAGATGCTCGAAGAGGAGAAGAAGCAAGGGGAGAACATCAAGCACAATGATTTCGCTGGGTACTTTGGAGCTATTCCCAAGACGCTGCGCACAATGTACACCCACGCGTACCAGTCCTACCTCTGGAATCGACTTGCTTCGGAGCGTGTCAGGCGCTTTGGTGTCGATGGGCCCGTGGAGGGTGACGTCGTGTACGTCGACGCAGGCCAGGTCGCAGAGGGCGGCGATGCAGACGCAGGCGTCGATGCGGATGCCGACGCGGACGCAGGTGCAGGCGTCGAGGAAGAAGAGGAGCGCGGAGAAGACGAGGCAGTCGAGGCAGAGGCAAAGGGCGGCGACGGTAACTCCGAGGCAGAACCCAACAGCACCTCACGTCCCGAGACGCCCTCTCATGGCGTTAGTGTCCCAGCATCCAAGGGCCGATATGCCGCTCCGCCAAAGGTCAAGTACCTCACTGCGGCCGAGGCGGCTTCGGGCGCATACACGATCCACGACGTCTTGATCCCGTCTTGCGGGTCGGAAGTCACTACCCCCGACGGCTGGATGCGGGACATGACCGACTCGATTCTCGCTGCCGACGGCCTGAAAGTGCAGGACCTGGCCCTCGCGCGCGGCAAGAACAACGATATGCTCCTTCGCGGGACGTACCGCAAGCTTTTGGGAAGGCCCAAGGACGTACAGGCGGGGTTCATGACGTACACTCGGCCGGACGAGCCGCTCTGCCAGTCCGATGAGGACGCACTCCTCGGGCTAGACCCCGTGCCCAAGACGTACCCCACCATTGCAGAGGCGCGGGCCGCAGGCGAGGCGGCGCTGAGTGCTGCCAAGGAGGCGAGGGCCATGGCCAAAGCCAAGGCTGAGGAGGCGCGCGAAGGCGAGGGCGAGGGCGAGGACAAGTCACAGTCACCAGTCCCATCTGCGCCCGACTCGGAGGAGGAAGACGCCGCCGCAGCTTACCCCCAAACGCTCTTCCTAGCACTGAAAATCTCCTTTAGCCTGAGCACCGCCTCCTACGCGACGATGGCCCTCCGCGAACTAACGAAAGTGGACACGTCCTCGGCGAACCAAAAGAGCCTCACGGAGCGCGGGGAGGACCAGTTACAGGGAGGAGGGGGAGGAGGAGGAGGAGGAGGTTCGCGCACTGGTACCGGGGGGCGAGCAGAGCCGCCCGTGAATTATCTGGGTGTAAGGGTGAGGCGAGGGGAAAAGGTTAATGAGGTGGTGCCCAAGGGGAAGAGGCGTGCGTGGGGGACGGGTGTACCCCTCGGTGCTGCTGCCACGGCCGCCGCCGAGGAAGGTGGGGATTGAGCCTGCGCCCGCTGCTGCTGCTGCTGTCGAGGCGAGTGCGGATGCGGATGCGGTTGTGGATGCGAAGATGGAGTAAGAGAGGTTGATTGAAGCTGTTAGCGATTATGACTGGTTCTGCTCTGTCTGAAATGGACAATCGATGGATGTCAGTATTGAATCATCGCACACGGGCGCTCATCTCATTTCATCTCTGAAGACTAGAAATATGCTGCATTCCGCACAAAGACGGCCGAGGGGAGTGCAATGCGACGCCGCCCGTTCAGTACGCCGCCCTCACACCCGCACCTTCGGAGCCCACACCCCTACCCGACCCAGCCACTTCCCGCATCACCTCGCGTTCCCGTTCCCTCTGGCCCCTTGCGCCGGCACGACTACTCCCTCCGCCACCGCCACCGCCACCGCCACCGCCACCGCCACCTCCAGCAAGTCCCAGTCCCACTCCTCCCGTCCCGAGCCCCGTCCCGCGCCCCAGCCCAATTCCCCAATGCCTACCCACGAACCCAAGCACAACAGGAGCGACTACGCTCCTCGCGAAAATTTCACCAAAGCCCAGCATCACGCCATTGATAAATGGCAACCCGAGGTTAATCAAGAGCGATGCTGAGAGGAGGGATGCGCGCCTGCCTAGGCTGAGGTTCGAAGAGGGTGAGAGCGCAGCGAGTGTGAGCGAGCCGGTGGGTGCGTCCGTCGCTTTGGGTTGCGAGCCTGAGTCGGCGGCGCTCTCTGTGGCTGTGCCTGTGCCGGAGGGAGAGTCCGAGTCCGAGTCAAAGTCGGAGTCGGCGGAGGTGTGCGAGCGCGGATAGGACGGCACCGACGAGTCATTCGAATTCGAGGAAAAAGACGAGGTCCGCCGCGTACGACGATGATGCTGATGATGATGCCGGCGAGGGCGGCTGGCGTACCTCCTCTGCTCAGACGCAGCAGGCGGTGCCGCTCCCTCGGGAAGCATCTCAGGCGGAGGCGGACCCTCCGACCCGACGTGCTCTTGCCGCGTGGGATCGTCCGTCTCCCGCGGGAGGAACATCCTGGGCATGCCCGTCGCAGAGACGGTCGGGACCGTTTCGGGCTCGTGCGAGCGGGAAGCCGTCGTCTTGGGGTCGTGTGGTGCGGGATCGGCAGAAGCAGACGCGTCTGCGTCTGCTTCTGCGTCTGCTTCGGAGGAGGCGTGGTTCTCTGGCCGCCAGTAGTACGAGTCGAAGCTCTGATCGCGGGCAGCGTCGATTGTCGCACCGACATCTAGCGTCGTACCAAAGTCGAAACTGCGAAGAGGAGGTTGTTGGGCATCTGATGGTGTCGATGCGGCAGAGCTACCCGACGTGTGGTCAATGAGCTGGATAGAGTCACTGCCACCGCTGTCCGTGTCCCGAGGAGGAAAGTCAAGCTGTGCCATGGCTTCCCTCGTGCTAGTGTGCTCTCGAACAAGCGGCGGTGGCCGTGGCGCAGTGTCCTCGCCCGCTGGCCCAGAATCCTCGGAATCGGCATCGAGGTCGAGCGTGGAAATGACCGAGGCAGTCAGGTCTGCTCTTGGGCCAGTCGAACCACCATCGTTACTGCCGCTACTGCTACTGCTGCCACTACCCTCTGCACCCTCGCCTCCACTCAGGACGGGGCTCATCGTTGAGCGGGGCGTTTCCGAGCCTGCTTCCTGGGAATGAGATGATGGTTCCGTAGCGCGACTTGGCGATACAGACTGACCGCCCTGTTGTGAGCGAGATGCAGGTGGGGGGCGAGACTGTGGCCGGAGTGTCGGGGAGGGAGGCTGCGCCAAGGGCGACTGATGGCCGTGTGCGGAGCCAGAGGGGTCTTGGCTTCTGTCCTCCATTGTATCCGCGAATGAGGTGGTTCGCGAGAGTGTATTGTCGCGGGACAGTTCGAGGAGAGACGAGGGAAGAAAGAAGGGAAGGCGAGAAAGCGAGGCAGAAGCGGCGAAGCGAAGGAGCCTCGTGGCCTCGAAGGGGTCCACCCGCCAACACGTGCCGCGGCTCAACTCGCCCCGCTTCGCACGGCCACAGTGTTGGGCGGCCACATACATAGGGTGGGCCGACCCTACCAAGTCCTGGTAAGTGATTGGAATGACTAGACCGATAGCCATTCCCTGGTCAGCTCTTGACACGCCATTCACTCCTTATTCCTGTCAGTGACCGAATCATCACAGCCCACGTCTACGCCCCACGCCCCACGCCCCACGCGAAATGGCATCCGACCCCTTCCACACATTCGCCTCGACCGTCCGGTCCTCGCTGACGGCCGCTCGCGACCTCTCCGCGCAGTACACTTCCCTCACCGCCTCCGCCTCGTCTACCTCTTCATCCCTGCGGAGACCATCACCTTCCTCTGAAGATGACGTGCTCCTTGCGCATGATCGCCTCAATGACGCGCTAGAGGCGTTAAAGCAGGACGTCGACGATGTACGCCAGAGTGTCGCAGTGGTTAAGCGCAGCCCTGAGCGCTTTGCCGTTGATGAGGCAGAGCTGGCAAGGCGAGAGGAGTTTCTGCGCATGTGTCAAGAAGAGGTCAAGGTGAGGCGATTGTTCAGCGGCGGGGCTATGTTCATCGGCCCCCAGAGCCGCATATAAGCACTTGCGGGGTTCAAGTCGGCGCATTCACTGTGATTGCTCAATCTCCATCATCTCTCTCTCTTCCAACTCTCCAGGCTCTGGAGCGCGTGGCTTCGCAAGGCTCGTCGTCGCGGAAAGGCGGGCATACATCACTGGATATGGGCAAGAACCGGCGGAATGATGTAGACGATGACGACAACGAAGACAGCAACGTTGCCTTTGAGCGGGAGCACCAGCAGGTGGGTCGAGGTGTGTGTGAGGGGTCGACGGACTAGTTCTCGACCTGCTAACTTGTGTTTCTTCCCCTCTCGATCTCACAGATGATCATGTCCCAGCAAGACTCGACATTGTCGACCATTGGCAGGACGCTATCGTCGCTACACACCCAAGCATCGACACTTGGCACGGAGCTGGGAGAACAAGTCGACCTGGTGCGCGCGCTTGATTCCGAAGTGGAAGAGAGCCAGACAAGGCTAGGCCGCGCAATGACCAAGATGGACGAGATGGTACGCAGGGGAGACGATCGGTTAGGAGGATGGTGTGTCTGGATCCTCGTCGTCGTGAGTGTCGCAAGACGCTCTGATGCGCGTATCAGCCCCAGAGACGGGATACTGATCATGCTCGCCGTCTCTCCCCCCTGGCGCATACAGGCACTCTTCTTCCTGCTTCTCATTGCCATTCTCATATGAAGGCGAAGACCATCGAAACACAAAGCTTAGCATTGCAGATAGGATCTGAGCGACGCAACGCGGCACAAGATCCATTCATACCCAACCCAACAAACCCAGTGGTCATGTTGACCTCCCTGTAGATATGCTCCCACGCGCCAGTCTCGTCGACTGCTTCAATATATCATGACCAGCGGCAGAGCTCTCTTTGTCTGTCTGAGAGTCTACGGCATATATATAAGTTCCGTCGCCTTCCTGCTCCCTTCCTTCGCATCAGGCCGACGGGAGTTTCGCTAGGAGGAGAAACGAGAGGATGCTCGTCTTTCTGCGAGCAGACCGCCACTTGTGGTCGGGTTGCCTTTACTGCTCCGAAGTTTGCGCCGTGGTAGGAGCGTGGCGCAGCCTGAAGTCGGAATTCGGTCCACTCCCAAGCGGGGAAGCGTCCGCGTCTGCATCCGACGACGAGAGGACGTCCTCTGGTTCTGGTCCTGGTTCTGCCTGGGTAGAAGATGACGATGACGATGCAGTGAGACCCATTGCCTGGAAGGCCCTCGTAATGGACAGGGCTGCGGGTCCGTCCCTTGCACTTCCAGTCGTGGTCTCCTCCACCGAGGGCTCGGCGTGCGCGCTGGAGAGATGCGGCTCCCTCCCTCCCGAAGGCGAAGTAATCGAGGTCGAACTGCGCAGTACACTAGCTTGCTGTGCTTGCATGCACCTATCCGCCTCCGTCCTCGGCGTCAGCATGGGCGTACCACTCGTAAGTGCTAGTGGCGAGGGGGAGCGCAGAATTGTCGCCTCTTCTTCTCGTGTAGATTTCTCTCTTCCATCCCCCTTTTCGATCGGAGAGCCTTCCGTATGCGAGGGAGGCGCCAGACCGGTTCCCCCGTCTTTGCCCGCATCACCGTCCGCAGAGCCATGATCTGTTCGCAGACGCAGTAGAGAAGGCCGACAAGTCAGAGAAGCAGTAGCGGAGGATCGTTTCCTGCGAAGAGGCGGTCGAGGCGCGAGTCCTGGCCCGATTGCGGGTGCGGCTGCTGCTGCTGCTGCGGCCGTCGTGCTGCGGTTCGTGGAGTCTTGAGCATCCGCGGTGGACGGGTCTTGGTCTTGATCCCCTTGGTGTAGTAAAGGGAGAGATAGTGGACTAGGCACGGGAAGAAGGTGCGGTTTCTCGGGTAAGACTGGGGATGCGCGGTTGGGCGCTGCTGGGCTGTTCGTGTGCGTGTCCGAAGGCGGGGGCTTTGCGCCCTCAACCGAGTCCGAGTCTGCCATGGTTCCCAGTCGCCTGTCGCTCTGTCTCGATCGTTCGTTGAGTAGTATGGTGGTGAGAGAGTCTCGCTTGGTGACTTGGCGTATCGAGCGCATGCGCATGAAACAGCGAGGCAAGATCCGACACCCTTCTGGAAGGGTGGACATAAATGAGAGCAAGGGGTAGCAACACAGCAAGAAAGAGTGGGAGCAGGGAGCAGGATGTAGTCTAGTCAGTCAAGAGGGGAAGAGGGGCGAGAGGCGTTGCTTGCTCTCGCAGGGACCACTCCTTCGAGGTGCTTTCGGCTCATTCCAATTTGCCACCGGAAGGGCAAGGTCTGGAAGTCACGCCACGAGTCAAGTGGCCTTATCTGACTTGGCTGGCCCAGACGACGCTCGTCATCCTCGCGCGCTACCTACTCGACTGAAGGAGCTTTTGTATCGCGCCTTCCTCCCTCCCCTCAGATCATGCCGTAGCGCGCTGGAATTACGCCGAGGGCCACGGGCCATGGACCAGTATTCAGTCGTCTTACATAGCCGGCCGTCCTCAACCGCGTTCCTTGATGAGTAGGGGTGGGAGCAACGACGCCAACTCGGCGCAGCCGTGGGGCGCAGCATCCTTCCCTTCTGTGCGCACTGGGCTGTGCTTCTCTAGGGCTTTCAACTTTCAACACAGTGACTCCGCAAACCAACAACACCTTCAAAGGATCTTCCTTGCTCGCCCTCGGAGTACCGTAGAGGCCATAATAGGAGGCAGTGCTTTGCAGCGGGAGGTGACAAGTAAGAATACAATTACACAGTGATTAGAATGCAGCGGCGCACACCTCGCGACAGGGCGCACAGAAACGGGCGTTCCCGAACCTGCTCACAAGCGCCGAGTCACCAGCGTTGCCCGACGCACCCGCTCCCCCATTTCCACCAGGAGGTACCTGCACTGGCTCCGCACAGGCAGAGCAGAACAGACCCCCACAACCTTTACAGGAGCGCCGCGTCTCGAGGACGCCCCATCGCTTCCCGCAGGACATGCACCCGTCGGCGTACCCCTCTGGCACGGAAAATGCGTCTCCGGGAAGCGTCCAGACGTTCAAGCGGCCCATTTCGTCGCCCGTGAAGAGATAACGACTGGGTAGAGCTGGACCGCCTTGCGTTCCGCTTGCACTCGCACTGCCTGAGCTGCCGCCATCGCCCGATGCACTGCTGACGTGAAGGGCAGTGATGTTGCATGGCTGCGTTGCGCCCAGGCGGTCCTGGTGCTCAAAGACGTGGAAGGACTGGAGCTTCCAGGGAAGGCCAGCGCCACATCGTCTGCTTGGCCCTGTTTGACTGAGCTGGGCGTCCTTCGTCGTCTCATCTGTACTGGCTTCGTGCTCCTCCTCGGCAAATGTGCAGCTCCACGCGACAACTTTGCCGCAATGGCCAGTCAGGAGCATTGCGAGTCGATCCACGTGGCCATCTCTCGACACGAAGCCTACGGACGTGATTGGATCGGGCACCGACCCAGACGCTGCGACACGGGCCAACAGCTCACCGTTGATGGACCACATACTGACGTCTTGCCCAGAGGCCGTAGCAATGTATCCCTCCTCTTCATCCACTGCAATGTTCGTCACGGGCCCTCCCCCGGCCGCACGCAGAGACCGGACATATGTGGCGCGGTTGGTATCCCAGATAATTGCCGTACCGTCATCGCTGCCGCTCACCGCAATGCGCCAGCTCTGCGATGCGGCAATGCACACGACTTGGGCGGTATGGCCACGGAGAGGCTGCTCCATCGTAAGCTCTCGACGTGGCAAGTCCACATTCCACAAGAGGACTAGTCCATCTTTGCATCCGGCTACCACCGTCGATGGCCCAGCTAGCGTCATGCACAGTATGCGCTCGACGCCCGCCTGCTCCGCAACGGCAATGGGCTTTGCTGCGTCGCTCGATTTGAACATCCGCAGGGATCCGTCGAGGTGACCAGAGGATAGGGATACACCGAGCTTCGGAAGGATGAGGTAGTCCGAGGGGGACGAATATGCCCTCTGGGGGTTCTCGGCGTAAATGAAGTGACAAGCGCTCTTCAGAGTGCGCAAGGGAGCAATATTCTGAATCGCCATCCACGGTGTGGTGAACAAGTCCAGTCGCGAGTCGGCAGGGTTGCGGGCAATGTGGGGCCGCTCGAAGAGCCTGGCCGGACACACGCCAAAGTTCCAGACCGTCTGCGATGCCGCCATGCGCTCGTTGGGATCCGAAATACTGTCGAGGTCGACTTCGTCTGCATACGAGAGCGGGTGGAAGACATTGGTAGCCTTGACTGCCGCGTCGCCGCTTTGCTTGTGGCCAAAGACGAGGTCGATCCAGTGGTGCAGATTTGCCGAGACATAATCGCTCTCCAAGGCTTCTCTGTTCTTCTGCACGAACAGCAAGGGGTCACCCTTGGCCCAAGGTGGGAGCTCGACATCGTCGATCTTGCTTCCTGTCTGCGTAGCTCCAAAGTTGAAGCGGTTGGAGTTGAGAAGGAAGTCTGGCAAGTAGAAGAACTCCGGGATGCTATGATTCGAGGAAGGAAGATTTTGATATCCGGTCAGCGCCACGTCTGATTACTTTCGTGCCCGCCCATGTACTCACAGTTCGCGCACATCGCCGCGCGAAACCTCGGAGGCAGACTTCCATGCCTTCTCGATCGATGCAAACGTCCTCTCCGCCAAATCAAAGGTGCCTCCCTGTAACGCCATCAGAAGCTTGTCGAAGGGTCTCAAACGGATCAGGTACCCGGCCGTGGTGGCAGCAGTGCTGAAGTGCGTCCCGTAATGGAATGGTGTCTCGTCGATCTCGACTAGGCTTTCATATCGCTCCTCAAACTGCTTCTGCCGTTCGCGGGTTTGAGCGCCCATAGGCTTGTCCAGCTGGCGGAACGTCGCAGGGTTGCTGAGGTTTAACTCTGCGCTCGTATAGTCGGCGATGACCCAGGGAAAGACGGGATATTGGCTGAGGTCATTGAAGCTTCGGCCAGCAAGCGTATTCAGCTTCATGATGTAGTCGAAATTTGAAATCTTGCGATGCCTCCATGCCTCTGTAATCACGCCTGCGCTCTGCCGTCCCAACACGGCGCCTAGGCGAGCGGAGAAGCCACCCCCACGACCGTCCGCCAAGGCCGGGGCTGGGGGCTCTCTGATCCCTTCCCTCATCTGTTCGGCGCCCGTGATGGCGGTGCGACAGCGAGACCCAAGGTCTTTGTACAGCGCATTCGTCTCGGCGACCGTGGGGAGAACCAGCAGGCAGCTCTGCCCATCGTCAAAGAAGAGCTCGAGCGCCGTACCGCGGTGAAGAAAGGCGCGGCGATGAACACGTCGCAGAGAGGACCAGGGCCACTTGCGAGTCTGGCCTTCTCCCTCGAGCTGCTCAATGAAGGCTGAAGGCTGGTTGGAGTCGGACGAGAGAGCAGCGAGGACATGGGCGTCCCGTTCCGCTTCGGGCGCTTGCCAGACATTCACCAGCTCGCCATTGCTTCTTTGGAAAAAGTCGTCCACGAGGTAGAGGCAAAGCTTGCCCGTCATCAAGAGCGCCGCCCGGCAGTCGATCCCGACGACGCGGGATGCATTGACGACACCGCCGACGCGGTCTCCTTTTTCGATCGACCGAAGCACCTTGCGATACTTGTGCTCGTGGTCATCCAAGTCCAGCTGTACTGGCTCATTGCGGTTGAATTCCGGGCCAGTGGCCGAAGCTGGCTCGTCAGGAGCAGAAATGATCGTGTACTCGAGAGTCTGCTCCAGAGACGACGTCGGCTCATCCACAAGTTGAGCCTCGCTGCTGCCCCAGGGGTCTCCATGCTCGGTCGAAGAAGACAGCACAGGAGTAACAGGCACAGAAGTGGCCGCACGGCTACCGGCAGGATCCTCGACGGCCCTCGGCTGTTCGACCAAGCGTTTCCGCATACGCCTTGGACCTTCTGTAGGATCCAGCTGCCACACTCTCGACGGCTTTTCCTCTGGGCCTAGCAGGCTGCGCTCGCGCGTCAGTAAAGCCACCAGGCGTTGGTACTCGAGCGTTGCCGCCTGCTGCATCTCCTGCAGATCAATGAGGTGCTTCACATAGCGCTCGTCCTCGCTCGCGCAGAGGCTGGCATGCCATGCGACCATTCTCCTCTCCGTCGAAGCTGTTGCCTTTTCTCGTGACTCTGTCTGATCGAGGAGCTGCCGAAGCTGTGCGATCCGCTCCAAGTGTGTTGCCGTATGCAGTGTGTCAGCCGCCTTCATGAAGCCGTTCCAGACCGACTCAAATGGAACGGCACCGCCTTCTTCGATCCACCGCACATCTTGCGCGCTGGTAATGTCTAGGCCAAGAATATCGTCTGAAGAGGAGCCCTTTGGCAGGGCTTCTTCAGCAACCTGGGGTTTCGATAGCGTGATCAGCTTGAGGATATTCAAGCTAGCCTGTCTGACCTCTGCATCTTGCGATTGCACATGATGCAATACGCGGTTGGCCAAACATTCGATGAAGACGGTGTCGGGATTGGACCCCAAGAATAACGTCTGCCAATTGATGATTTGCTGTAGAGTGGCCAGGACAGAGGGCGTCGAGAGCTTGTAGAGCGCCATCCGATTGAGGCTGCTGTGTAGGCTTGCTGCTGCTTTTTTGGCATCGGGCTCTCGATGCTCCTCGACTTTGGCCAGCAAGGTTGAGACGGTGTTGAACAGCAAGTCCTCGAGAGCGGAACCGTGCAGGGCATCGTGGGAAATTTGCTCGATGAAGTGAGACAGAGCGAGGCATGAAGTTGAGGGCAAGAATCTCTCCGCATTGCGAGGGTTCAGCCAGGCTTCAATGTGTCGCAAAATCTTCTTGGTCAGGGCCGAGCGGAAAGCGCCTTGCTGTGCGAGGTCGCGTGGCGGAATCGACGCAACAAGAGCATTGACCCGCGTCACCGAGCCGTTTACCAGCATCCTGCTGGTGGCGAGGCCCACCATCGTGTCGAGGAGGCGATCACACTCGGACTCGATTGGACTCATCGAGGCCTTCTCCGAGTTGCCCTCCAGTGATTGTACAAAGGGCTCGAGTGCCTCGCACAACGCACGCAGTACCAGCGGTGTGAAGAGCAGTTCCCGCCAGGTGGAAGAGTCGTTTGCATGCATCTGGATGATGGCCACGGTGTCCTTGATCATGACCTGTTGGCTCGTCTCCTTGAACGTTGCGGCGAGACTACGGGTGTCAAGGGTCGTCGAGTTGCTACGCTTCCGAGCATGGCGCTGCTTTGGGCTCGGCGATGGCGGGCCAAGGAGATCTGAGGGCCGAGGCCGATTCGCAGACGTCGCTCGCTGCATCATATCAGGCCTGTTCAGCGCGGCAGCCAGCGCTTCCCGGAAGCAGCCGATGACGACGCGAAGCATTGGCTCGCAGTAGACATTCTTGGGTGGGGCGTACGACTGAGCCAGGGACGTGTTGGGCTGCCGCTCCTTTCCAAAGAGAATCGAGAAGCAAGACGGAAGCACAGACGGCTCCTCCCAGAAAGACGGGAGGAGTCGCTCTAACACCTTCCAGCCTCCCGCTACTGAGAGACGCTCGGCATAGCCAGGATGCCGGATTAGTAGGGTCGACAAGATGTTGAGGGCAAGTACTGCAGCGCGACGCTCGGCGCTGGGGTGGAAGAACAACAGAAGCCACTTGACGTGAACAGTCTGGGCTAGCTTGCCCAGGTAGTTGGGTTTGTC
This sequence comes from Quambalaria eucalypti, assembly GCA_004016185.1. Classification (NCBI taxonomy): domain Eukaryota; kingdom Fungi; phylum Basidiomycota; class Exobasidiomycetes; order Microstromatales; family Quambalariaceae; genus Quambalaria; species Quambalaria eucalypti. The sequence goes on from RRYC01000067.1 coordinate 68,495, forward strand.
GAGGGCCAAGGTCGTGAACATCTCGAAAATTTGCAGGGGGAGCTCAGGGTGTTCGGCTTGCTGTCCGTCGCCTGATGCCGAAGGCTGATGTGAAGTCCCTGGCATGGTGAGATCCAGAGTGAGACCACGGCGCGGATTGCGAGAATTCGAGTTGCTGCTCGTTCGACACAACTTGGCCGCCAGATATGTGGTCACGGCCTTCAGTGCAGCGTCGGACCACGACGCGACCAGTAGCGTCCGCAGCGTCTCGAGTATATGCCTGCACATGTCCGCGCTAGGATAGTTGGCCCTGAGCAGGTAGAGCAGCTTCTTGACAATGAACATCTTTGCAATCCTCTTGATGTTGAATCTGCGGTGCTTTGACACGCGGAGGAGCGTCGAAAAATGCGCCAGATGTGCCACCTGTACGGCTTCGGAAGCCGTCGTCCAAAGTTGGAAGTCCAAGATGATGATCCTGTACATGAATGGATTCACCAATGCAGCTTCTTTGGCCTGTTCGGCGTCGATGCCGACGGCTTTCAAGAGGACCTGAAGCGCCTCTGTGGTCACCAGAGTCGTCTTCTGCCTCAGGAGCATGTTGAGGATCTCGTACGCGCGGACTTTTTCGGCATCTTCGCAGAGGCGCCAGCTCCTTCGCAAGATCTCGAAGAAGAATGTCAAGCTCTGCAGAAGGGATGTGGATGTATGCGACACTTCGATCAAGTGTAGCAGAAAGGCGCATCCGCCGAGCCGCCAGACGATATCATCTAGCCTGGACTGAACCTGGATGAGGGGCGAGCCATAGACTTTGGCATAACCGTACGAGGCTGCGAGCGCCTCTCGTGTCAGAGTGACAACTTGGTTCAAGAAGACGGTCGACCCAGGCTTGTGGGTGGGATCGAGATGCTGAGAGTTGGCTGGCCTATGTCTGAGCGCGGTGCAAGCAGGGTTGAGGGCAAAGTAGAATCTATCCTCGGCAAAGAGTTCGCTGGCGCGTCCAGCGATGGAAGTGACGAGCGGGTGCTTGGCGAGCTCGCGCTCGCTAACGCCATGCTTGGAAAGATTACGGGCAACGGTGTCTAGTCTGAGATTAATCTTTGTGCTTGCTTGATATGTGAGGAAGCGACCGAGGGAGTCTTGTAGATTGCCGCCATAGTTGGGACCGAGCTCGCTCAGCACGAGGGCAAAGTCACTGGGGAGACACTGGTCGAGCAGGTACACCGGACCCATAGACCAGACTTGCTGGCTGGTGCGAGGAGGTTGGTCCGGTTGCATCGGCGCTGTGCCAAACACGGCTCGGACCGGAGAGCCTTGCGTACTGGCTGGCCACGGGGCGAGGTGTTCTTCAACGAGGCGCCCGTCCAGGTACAGCTGCGCCATTGAGGTAGGATTGTTACCCCGCGGTCTTTGATGAACAAAGGCCAGGTGATATAGCCGCTTGGCCTCGAAGCGAACCTTGGTAAACGGGACGGGGGGTGCGTCTGGGTGAGATACATAATGCAGGTTGTCTTGGATCAATAGCTTCACGGAGCTAGTTCGCTGCGCATCGAATATGTGAAGCAGCTCGACTGGGAAATTGGGATCCTCGGCTTCTATCACCAAAGAGTTGAAAAAAGACCACCCATCGCTGGCGCCTACGGGAGGAAATGGCTTTCGCAGACTCGTGAGAGCTACGGAAGCATGTCCATGCTGAGAGAGATCAAAGTTGACCAGGTCGGGAAGAACGGGTGCTTGGGCTACATCAAGGAGCAACTGGCGGAGAGGGTCCCCGTCGTACCTCGCCTTGGACACATGCCGCAGCAGCAGACTAGCGTCCGCTTCGGGAATCCCTGCGGTAGTGTAAGCTGCCTGGAGGAGGCTCAATCGACGCGCATGTATGCCTTGCAGAGGTCGAGGAGCCGATATGAGTTCGAGTAGTACGTTTCGCGTGACATCGGCCTGCTTGAAGACGAGGCTATTGCGCCTATTGTGTCGCACGAGGGATTCCAGTATGCTAGTGACGATGGGATATGACTGGGAAGACTTGCGGAGAATGATGCCAATGACGGGAGGGATCTTAATGTCTCCCTTCAATGGGACGCCGGATGGTGAATTGGCCGCGTCTCCGTCTGCCTGCTCCCAAAGGGCATTTACAGTGGCAGAGACGGACACCACGTCTGCCAGAGCCAGGCCTACGAGTGAGCCAAAGAAGGCGGCGGGTGACGTTTGATCCAGCGCCGATATCTCCATGGCCGACAAGAGACCTTCCCAGCCGACTGTTGACTCGAAGATGCGGAAGTTGCGTGGGTTGTCGTCGATGACGTCGGCAAGGATCGAAAGGGACTGCTGAAGCACATCGGCGCGAAGCCGTTGTGAAGCTCCAGCCGTCTCGGCCACTGGGGCGGCCTCATCAAAGGTAACTTCTTGCTCGGTGCTTGCCTCGGGGCGGGGCGTATCGGAGGCACTCTGCGGATCCGCGAGCGAGCTCAGAATTTGTATAATGACGAGGAATCCGCCGGAATCTGCAAAGAGGGTGCGGGCATGGCCGGCCGGTGTGGGAGTGTTGCGACTTTCCAGGAACAGGCGTCGCAGCTGTGAGAGCAGAGTCAACTGTAAGGGAGAGAAGAATAAGGAGAAGGAGGTGGAGGAGGTGGAGGAGGTGGAGGAGGAGGAGGTAAGATTGCTGTCGGCCTAGATACCCAATTGAAGAAATCTGCCACCGAAACCCACCTTTGCCTCAAAAGCTTCGGCCGGCAAGGCGCTTATGCTTTGGAAAAGGATGTTCAGCTCATCCCTTACAGCTCTGCTGCCATCTACAGAGGGAGAACTGGAGCGTGAAGGGGTGTAGATGCCGAGACCGGAAGAGGAGGTGGAAGAAGAGTTGGAGACTGAGCGGTCGGCAACGTGTGCACTGTCATTGCGAGGCCGTCGCGGTGCGGGCGGGGACAAGAGAGAGAGGGATGACGTAGGGCTGGAGCGCGCATCTACCGGACTAGTACTAGGGAAAGCTCGCGGGGATGGGTGACCTGCGGCATGCCTTGGTAGATTGGCGCCATTTGTAGGTGGTGATGCGGGAGAGGACGAGGTCGAGGTGGTACGATCGGCCGGCGATATCGATGGAGGCATGGTCGGTGAGGAGGCTGCCTGCTCGACGGCGTCTTCGAGTTCGTCTCGATGATGGTGATGGCGGTGATGATGGTGATGACGATAATGACGAAGAAGAAGGAGAAAGTGGCTCTGCTCGGCGTAGCGGCTGGCAGAATCCGTGAACTGAGGAGTGGGGCAGTGGGGCCGCAATGCTTGCTAAACAGGTGTTGCTCCGCCGGCTAGGCTTCTTCGACTGACCCGCAGTTGCCCTCGGTTGCTTTTGTGTTTTTGTTGTCCGTGCTTGTCGTCGTCCTCGATGTCGTCGTCGTCGTCGTCGTCAGGGACGTTGTCTTCGTTGTCGTCGTGGGAGAAGCGCCCCCTCTGCTGTCGTTCGGGTTGACCTTTGCTTCAAGGGTCCCGCCTACTCTTCCCTGCCTTCTCCTCTCCCGCTCCCGCCAGTTGCTTTTGCTCTGGCTACGCCCAACGCCAACGCAAGCGAGCGGCGTGCATGGGCCACTTCCAGGCTGACCGCGCCGCGCCGGAGCCGACTAAAAATAGTTGCCCACTTTCCTGAACGCCTATGCCGGGACTCGAACGGTCGACGCAGCGCTATTGCATGCAAATGGGATGAACAATTCGGCATTGATGGCGGGCCGCCTTTCACTAGGCCCGGTGTGGGCAGCGAGAGCGTGTCTCGCCCTCTTCCAAAGCGGCGCTATGTGACATCAAGGGCGGGCCGTAACTTGGGCAGGCCGCAACTTGGACTGGCAATACAGAGGCGCTTGTATATGCGCTCGTCGGTGTCGTCAGGCGGCCAATGTATACCCTGCTCCGCCTCTTGGCATCCTAGATAGAGTTGCGTTTGCCCTTTTCATTCGGAGAAGCTCCTCTTGCCTACCCCGAACCTCGATGCATTGACTCTCTGCTTGCAACTGAGCCAACCTTGTCAGCCCCTCTCCCCTTTCCCATCCCCAACCCCGTGGTGCTGACCCAACCCGGCGTCTGCGACGCGTCGGCCAAAAAAGCTGGGTGGTCCGAGCGTCATGGCTCGCGGAGGCGGCTAAGCATTGCATGTGCACTTGCTGTTGGGGGTGGGGCGACGCGTAGCACCAGAGCAGAGGACCGGACTGAGGGGGGCAACGCGTGAACGAGGCAGACGAACGAGGCGGACTTGAAAGGAGTCAAAAGTGCAAAAGTGCAGGGGGGAACGGCAGCCGAGGCCACAAGCAACAGGCAGCAGAGGGTGGACAGGCCAAGGCTGCAATCCATAACAGTCAGGGTGTCGCCTGCCGCTTATTTCTGCACGACGACGACGACGACGACGAGATTGACGACTGACGGCGGAGCTTTCCCTTTTCTCGCCTTGAACATTCTACTCGAAAGCGTCATCTCACCGCAGAACGGCCACCAAAGGCACCACCCACTGCAACATCACCTCATATCTCCCGCCCACGCTCAGACCCCACGCTCATGGCGGCCCCTGTGGATACCCCCGAGGTCAAGTCCATTCATGGACCGGCCCTTTCTGGCTGGACGTGGCACCAAAGTCACGGACAAGTCACGGCCCTCTTCTATGTGTCTCTTGCCGCCAAGGACAGGGACGTGCAAGTCATCATTGCGCCAAACTGTGAGTGGCCTGCCAGCCGCATGGTCCGAGATCTCGTAACGATGCATGCTGAGCTCACGTCGCCCGTAAAATGCATCCGCTCCTTTCCCACCGCCTACCGGCGCAGACGTCGTCGCTGGCATACGCGGCTACGAGCCAGTCCTCAAGGCACGCTTGTACGCTCGCATAGACCCCACCGCATCGTCATGGCAACTAGAGAGGCCCGCCAACCGCTCGAGGACGCGCAATCGCTCTCGCCCCTCGGCTTCAAGATCTGCGTCGACGTTGGCCTCTGTTTCGACGAGGTCCGCTTCTGGCTCAGGATCTGGCTCCGCCTCGGGCTCAGGATCCGCGCAAAACAGTAGTGGCAGCGGAAACGAGAGCAGCTCGAGCCATGGCCATACTCCTTCGAAGCGCAGCCAGCCAGAACATGGCGATGAGAGGGCCAAACGAGTCGCATCAGAACAGAGGCAAAAGAGCGAGCCTTCCAGCGCCCGGCATCTTCATTCGGGCTCTGGACGCAGCCAACTCAGTCCTAGCGCCAGTAGAGCTGCCTCGCCTTCGGACTCTGCCAGCAGCTATGAGTTGCTCCAGAGAAGTACCGGTTCTCTCAGCACCACATCTTCCCTGTCCAATCCGTCCCCCATGCTGAGTACAGACAGCGAGTCATTTGAGCCGCTGCGCACCGCCACAGCTGCTGGCACTTCTACTCTCACTGGGCAGATGCCAGCCCAGAAGGCAGCGCCGACTTCGCCAATGTCTTCCTTTGAAGATAGCGACCCACCTGGCGTGACCAGTCTCCACTCTAGCTTGCACCTCGGCTCCGCTACCAGCCATCCAAGCAGCGGAGACACGGGCGAAGAGACGGCAGCGCGACTGGTCACCGTCCATCTGACCAAGGTGAGCGCGTGACGATGCGTCGAAGGTGTCTTCCACCATTCGTAAATGCAATTACAGCGGCTGATAACGATGCAAGCTACCGCCTCTCTGCCCTGACAGATCGACGGTGGCATGTGGCCTATGCTCATCTCTGGCCCTGCGCCTCAGCATGCCGAAAGCCCAGACGATGGCACAATTACTCTGAAGGAGACGCCCTCACAGGTCCGTTTGAATGCGGCGCTCTCCGAAGCTCTAATGACTGGCGGATCACCCAGGCCTTCCGATGACATACCACCTACCGCCTCTCCACCAGAGTATGATGAAGGAGAGACCCCTTTTAGGACACATCACCCGGCCGGCGAGAGCACGACGAGCCTCCACAGTGATGACTCCCACACAGTCCTGGCGCACCGGCGTCAGAGTTTAGAGGACGCCGCCCGGGACGAAGCCAAGTTCAACATGGACCCAGTCTCGCTGGCTCTCGTTGGATGCCAGCTTCGGTCCTCGTTGCCGTTTCGTCAGCACGGCTGGGACGAGGCCTTGGAGTACTTTATCCGGAGCTGGCGAAAGGCAGATTTGCCCACGGCAACGCGCCTGCTAGTCGAGGACTACTTTCCCTTGATCCATCCCGACGAGGAATCATCAAACGATGCGCTACACCAGCGATTTCCTGCACCCTCTGCACCCAGTCTGGGGTCTCTCTTCTTTGGCTCGGCATTCATTCGAGGAGAAGACATGGCCATCAAGCAGCGGCAGGCACAGCAGCAGCCGACGAGCAAACAAAGCGCATTGCCAAACTATCGCCCTCGCATGATGGCCGCTCTGGGAGGAAACACCGCGCTGGCTCGCCTGTACGTGTCGTATGCGCGATTGAGTCTGGCTACAGCAGTGAGCCAGCATCAGCGGTCCTCCCTCTTCCCGGCAGGATCAGGACACTCGCGTGATCCGTACTCGGGCGACGACCGCCAAGCATATAGCTACGGGTATGCGTACGCTGGCACAGACTATGGCTCTCCCTCTCGCTCTGCATCATCGCCTCCCTCGTCGCCTCCGGCTGGACGCGCCCAGCTAGGACCGCACTCGTCTTCACACCCGCACTCACCCCACTCACAAACGCAACGTTACTTGACAGACGCCCAGCACACGCTACGCTACGGGCCCCTAGCCTACCTGGAAGAGGCACGTAGGCTCGACCCTTCTGTGTACATCGACCCAGCGGAGCTCAGGGAGGCCCAGCAAATTGCCGAGCTGGCACAAGCCGAGGCCCGCGCTGACGCAGAAGCTATGGCTCTCGCCGATGACATGGTCAGCGTTGGAGAGAGCTCCGAGGCAGATCATTTGTACCCCTCGGGCGCTAGGGTCGGCAGCTATCCTGGTAACAAGAAGCGCAGAAGGCGGCGCGAGACCAAGGTAGGCAGAGAAAGGACCCAAGACCGATCTGACAGTCGGCAGCGCAGCAACCTCCGCAGCAAGAAGGGCGCTAGCAGCTACGCTGCCCGCTCGGGCTCGAGCGCATCGCGGCCTGACCCGGGCTCAAAGTACGGCGGTAAAGGGTCGAGGGCTGCGCCCGTCGATGATGCAGGGTTGGTAGCCGTCTTGAGTGGCGCAGCGCTGCTTTCCTTCGTCGTGGCGGGAAGCGTCGCCGTGCTCGGCTGGTGGAAGCGTGGTCCCGGAGCGACGAATTGAAGGGGTCCAAGATGCCACTGTGGGAGCACCCGTCGACTCTGGGCATCGCATTCATTCTGCTCGTTTTAGCATGTTCCATCTCTCGCCTAGTCGACGCAATTCCAATACCTCGGAGATCACCAAGAGAGTGCACTGTCGCAAGCACAGGTCCGTTTTTCATTGCTTCGCTCGTACGCTCGTGCGCTTTGCCCCACTGCTCCATTTGATCACTTCTCGCGCGATGACTTCCTCTTCTGGGCCGCTGGCATGGCTAACTTGGGCGCGATGCCCGCGCGCTTGTTGGCGTAATCGAACTCGACGATTGCGCTGCGGAAGAAGGGCTCGGCTGCGGGATGTTGAAGAGAGGCCAGGTCAGTCATTCGATCGTTGCAGCGCCAAGCCGGTGCCACGGCCTCACTTAATATCCACTGCTCCCTCCTGCCGTGTATCCTCCGCCCAATGATCCTCAACACGCACATCCCCTTGTGCGGCCCCAGTCCAATCTCCTCCCACAGCATCTCCTGCTCAATCTTTACCTCCACCTCCCCAAACTTCATCCATAAATCCACCGGCGTCCCACACTCAGCAAGGATATTCGTCTCCCCATTATAAACCGTAGTGACGTTCAGCCCGAGCTTCCGCCCCAGCGCACGGATATGTGACCGTGAGGTAGTGCAGTGCGGGCCGCCCCCCGTATCGAGGTAGGCTATACCTTGCTCTATCCCCGCAACGCTGACAGGGACGTACCAGTCGTCTCCCTGTGCGTTCTTCCCGTCACGCTGTACGTCTACATAGGCCATACGGTCCGACGCGGGCCCAGGCGGGCCCTCGCTGTGAAGAAGCGTAAGCTCCCCATCGGCGGGGCGGAGGTCCACTGTGTACCCCCGTATACCCACTTGCTCGTACAACCCCTGTAACAGTCCATTGATCTGCACGTTTGGAGGCTGCTCCGGGAGGGGAAAAGTGAAGCTCAAGCCGAGGACGCCCGCGCCCAAAGAGGGAACAACGACTTTCCCCGCCGGCTGGTCTACGACGGCCTCGATTGTCACGCCCTGCGCCAACGCTGGGGTCCCGTTGTCGCTACCGCTGCCGCTGCCCCTCAGAGGGAAACCCACGACATCCTCGTATACCTCTGCAGAAAAGTTCACGCCTGATATGAACCCAAGGTCCGTCTTGAATCCTAGGTCGCGCGACGCGGGGCTTGGCTTGTAAGCCCCTACCTCTGTGAGGACTTCGTGTGATGCAGAGTCAATGACCATTGGGATTGTCCCTGCGGGTTTTGGTTTGGTTTCATTGAGGGCAGGGCGCTAAAGTGTCAGTTGGCGGCGCTAATCGCATGTTCGAGACGTCTCGGGAGGACGGCTGAAGTGTAGTCAAGCAGGTACCCAGGTAGGTAGGTGGTACTGACCGTCTCCGACTTGTACGTCCGCAACCCAGAAGTTGACGAGGCGGTTCTCCAGCCGTACGACGGGGGGTGAGCCATCTTCTTTCTCGTCTTCGTCTTGGTGTTTGTCTTCATCATCGGTAGCATCACCCCCAGCCGGCGAATAGCCATATCGAGCCTGTGGCCAGACGCGCAGTCGCAGTCAGCGCAAAAAAGCCCAGCTCAACTCGCCACGAGACAGGGCGGGACTCGTACTGTACTGAACTCACCGCCAAAGCACCAGGATCGACGTCTGCACTCTGCACGGAGAGTACGAGCGGCATGTGCTGCGAAGGGGGAGTTAGCGGTGCTGCGAGGGAGCGAGATTGAGATCCGCATAGCAGTACGAGGAGGGCCAACGCCAAGGCGAGGGCTATGAAACGTGTCGTCATCCCAGTTCTGGGAGGGCGGCGCTAACCCGTAAGTAAGAGCAAGGTGATATGCTTGTAAGAAGGTTAGGTAGGTAGTTCAGGGCGGAGGGACGGAGGCCGGGAGTCGTACCATCGCTAAACAATGCTGCTTTAATACCCGCGTGGAGTCACTACAGGTCGAACCTATCAGCTCAGGCCGGGCGGGCGTGGCATATGTATTGTATTCGGAAGGTAGATGCCGATGATCAGAGCCGGCGAAAAGGGCGCTACGATGCGAATCAGTTGCGATTCTCGCCCGCGGCGGGCCTATTCGGCGTGCAGCCCACGTAAGTAGCCACAGTATTAATATAAGTATGCCATTACATTACATTACACTACACGCAATTGCCCTCTTGCCTTGCCCTCGCCCTTGCCTTTACTACACTCGCACACCGCTCTCACACCGGCCCCACACCAACGCCCACTTCTCCCAACCGTGGAAAAGCATTGACGGCACTAAGGACCATGACGCCGCGCTCATGGCTGAGGTATCCTCGGATATACCCTCGTGCAATCAGACCTCCAAGGAGCCATTCCGTCTCTTCCATGCCGGGATTCCGGGTATTGTCCGCACCGCCAGAAGTTCCGCTGTTGCTGCTGCTGCTGCCGCCGTCCGCCGCGCCCGCGCCCGCGAACCGCAGGGCAGCATTGACATCTGCGAAGGTGATGCGCGTGACTTTACCGCGTATGACCCACAATCTGCGTATGACTGATCGGAGGAGCATCGGGCGGAGACTCTCAACTGCGAGGTAGGTTCCTCGGTGTACTAGCGCGCGTTCGATTGCGGGGCTGGAGAGTGCTGCGTCGAATTGCGCGAGGGAAGGGTGCGGCCTGAGGGAGGCGAAGAAGGGTGCGTAGAGTGCGCGGAGGGGGGCGTAGTGCATTTCGTGCGTCGGGGACGCAGTCAAGCCTTCGACGTGTGTCGTGCCAGGTTGATGCTCGCCCCCGAGGAGGGCGGGCGTGGGGAGCGACCCCTTGAGGAGTAAGCGCAGTGGCAGGAGGGCGACGAGGATGTGCACCTGCTGGGACGTGGCGCGGCGGTGACAGTGGTAAAAGGCGTACTCGAGGTCGCGGTAGGCTGCGGCATACTCTTGGCCGAGGAAGTGGAGCATGCCGGTGTAGTACTTGAAGGTGACGCGGTCTGCGCGGGGAAATGCTTCTAGCGGGGGGAGGGGCGCCGCAGAGAGGGCACGCAGGATGTTTCGGCAGAGGGGGAGGGATTTGAGCTGGCGAGGGGGAGTGGAAGGGGCAAGAGTCGAATGTTGAACGAGGTCAGTTACATTCCATAGTGGCCACCAAAGAGGTCAGTCCTTGCGCGCGCCCCGCCCCCCACCTTGAAATAAGTCCGGAACAGAATGGCGACGACGCGATACGTGGCCCACTTGCGACTGAGGTCCATGTCCGGATTGCGATCTGCCACGCAGGCCGTAAAGACTTTATTGAGCTGACGTGCCGTGGCTTCGAGGTGAGGCTGGGGCTTCGTGACGGCCGTTGCCGCTGCCGTGCTGGCCAGGAGTCCATCGGCGAGAATAGCGAGCTTGCGTAGATCGAGGAGCATCTGCACGAGCGCGGGGAGGTACGGCCGTGCCGACGTCGTAGGTGGCAGGGCAGTGGTATGCCGCAAAAAGGCCGTCGTGGCAGCCTCGTAAGCCTCGTAGGCCAAGTGCAGCTGTTCCCTCTCCCCTTCCTTGTCCCCTACATCGCGAGACGCGCCCCCTCGAGAGAGGTGGATCAGCGCCCTGGCACGCGCAGAAGCCAAGTCTTCGCACTCGGCCTTGAGGTAGCCCTTGCATCGCCGCAGCTCTGGTACGACGCGGGCAGTATCCGTAGTGAAGGGAATAGTGAGGTAGGTGGGTTTGGGACAGGCGGGAGAGGCGAATAGCGAGACGAGGGGCAGGAGTGAAGAGGGCGGCGGCGTGGGCTGTTGGGTGGAGAGGGACAGCCGTGAGAGCGAGTCGATGAGGTAGTCGGCATAGTCGGCGGGCGACAGCTCTGGTGGAGGCATGTACGCCATTGCGGGCAGCAGAGGTAGAGGCAGAGGAAGCGGATGCGGTTGGTTAGTACGAAGGAAGAAGCGGACTAGGTTGTGGATGTCCGATGCAATGAATCCTTTACGCGCCTCGGAAGGGGCGGCAGGGCAAACGCGTAGACTGCGCGCCGGGGAAACAGGAAGAAGCTGGGTTCCTAGCTCCACCGCATACTGGACCACCGAGTAGGTAAATCTTGTTGGAAGGGAGCGGTAGTGAAAGGAAATAGCAAGTAGGCGGGCAATGATGGTTACGCACTCTATGCCTCGCGCAGTCTTGCCCGTGAGGATCATTCAATCATTTAATGGAAGTTCACTGCGCATCCGACGCCTCTGACCAAGCGACCTTCCAAACGCCCCACCAATTTCCCCTCTCCCACCCCGAGTCCTCCCTCACCACCGTCAGTACCTGACGCTCTTCTGCGCCAGCATCCCCGCGCCGCCGTGTCCTTGTTCTCATATGCAAAGGAAGGTCCGCAACAGCCTCTTCTACCAGCGCTTCTAATTCCGTCTCCTCGAACAAGTGGTAGTCTATATGCGGGGCCGGGCGGGGCGGGCAGTGAAAAGTAGAGCGGCTGAGTCAGTCATAGAGGTACGACTTGCCCCACCGCAAGGACCGACGGGCACTCACATCGTTGATACACCGGCTCGTCTTCCTCCTGCCCTCCTTCCTTGGAGACTTGCTGCCCCCGCTTCATCACCCACGGTACGAGGACGTCCCTGCCCGTCGCCAGTGCTGCCTCGCCGCTTCGGTGCTGCTGCGTCTGCGCCTCCTCATCGAACTTCCGCCGCTCCTGACCTTTTTGCTCCAGTGCCCATACGTACACCAGGAACCGGCCCTTTCCCCCTCCCCTTGACCCTTCCTGATCTGTGTCTACACTCGCGATGGACGTCTCAATGGGCTGCACGAGACGCACCAGCTCCTGTATCGCCGCTCTGCGCCGTGCGCGCGTCGAAAAGTGATGAATCGTAGCAATGGAAATGGCATAATCAAAGGCGCGACTGCGGAAGCCCGTCGTTAGGCCGTCCCCTACGGCTACTTCGTTGAGTGTCGGATGCTCGTGAGAGGCAGTGTCTTCTCGTTCTCCGCCTGTACTATCTGCCTTGCCCTTGCCCTTGTCCTTGGCACGCGTGGGCACAGCCATCCTCTCGAGGCTCTGCGTCCTCGCAAACCCAATAAGCTCCTCGCTCCGATCCAAACCAATCGTCAGGCAATCCCCAGATTGCGCTCCCTCGTGCGAGTGCAAGAGGTTACGCAAATGGAGGTACTTTCCATTTCCGCATCCCACGTCGACGCCAATCGAACCCGGGGGCAGCGACGCCAGAAAGTTGCTCACCAGTGGCCAAGGTTTGTAGCGCGTTGCGGAAAAGTGCGGAGCGATGGAGTTGTAGACGCTGTGTGCGATGGGCGGCGAGGCTCAGTCAGTAAGACCAAGGTCAGGCATGATGCCCACACCCGCACCCGCCCAACACTCACTCGTGTACGTTCTCACGCTCCCACCGCTCTGCCTCTGCCTCTGCCTCTGCATGGTGTGTAGATGAAGACGACGACGTCGATAACGATGGCTGATGCGGCAGATTCGCCGGCGTAGGATCCGACTTTTTGGGTGCTTTCGCTGCCATTGCCGCGGTGGGGGTCCGTACGGTAGCAAAGTAAAGTAAGGGAGAGCCCGGGGAACGAACCTGCGCCCTCGAAAGGCAATTCTTCTTATTCCACAAATACCTTTTGGCCTGCCTGCACGTGCCGCGGCTTAACACTTTCGCAGAGGGCTCAACGCGCAGAAATTCCAGTTGTGGGTTGTGGAAACGAATGGGATGGATGACTTTCTCCACGACGACGGCATCTATTCCTCTTCTTCCCTACCAGCTCGTCATATGCCCCCATTGCACAGCAACATGCCCCCCAAAAACCAAGCAGCGGCCACCGGTGCCGCTTCCGGCGGACGAAAGCGCCGGCGGACGCGCAAAGCCCGTACGAATGCGGCGCTCCTTGATCTTAGCAGCTCTTCTTCTTCCTCTTCTTCCTCTTCCTCTTCGGATTCAGATTCTTCCTCCGACTCGGATTCTTTTTCTTCGGAAGAAGAAGAGGCAGAAATGCGAAGGAATGTTTCTGCGGGAAAGAGGAAGACCGATGCGAGCTCCAGCTCCGATTCCAGTTCTAGCCCAGAGTCGGACGCAGATTCAGACTCGGACTCGGACTCGGACTCGGACTCGGACTCGGACTCCGCCTCGACTCGCGCACCAAGACGGCGTTCGCGCACCAAGACGAAGCGACGTACGGCACTTCCCTCTCCCTCCCCCTCTTCATCCTCCTCCTCCTCGTCTTCCAGCGCCTCCTCCTCCCGCTCCTCGTCAGCCGAACCCAGCGCCAGCGCCACCACACACGCCCCGCACCGCCCCACCTCCCCACCTCCGACCTACCTCCCGCGCGAAACCTACCTCGACGCAGAGATCTACGCCCCCTCACTGCGGTTCCGTCCTACACCCATTGGGGAACTGAGTCCCCTACTTGAGCCAGAGGGGTCTCAGCCTGTGCCTCTTCCCGAGCGGACGCGGAACTTACTAGAGAGTAGGCGGAAGGAGGAGCGGCGGAGAGTCCTTGAGGGAGGGGGTGGGGCTGGGGTGGCCAGTGACGCGCGGATACACAAGGCAGGTTCTGGTGACGGCGCGAGCAAGGAGGAAGAAGAGCTGTTCAGAGCGCAATGGATGGGAATCGTCACGGGTAAAGGCGGGTTTGCGGATGAGCTGGATAGTCTTCGGCGGGTGAGTTGTTGCGTGGGGCGCGACCTCAAATGGTGGCTGGCTTACTTGCGGTGCATAGCGGACAATTGACTGATCCTCGCTCTCGCCCCGCACACAGCGCGAACCAGGCCTTACTCTCCCGGGCAAAGACTCGCGGCTCCCGTTACTCATTGACGCACTCGCAGGAGGGGCCGATACGTTCATGTCCAAGACACACCAGGGGGCGGGCAGAATGTACGCTGGGGAAGAGGGGGAAGATGAGGGCGAGGAGGACGACGTGCCCGTTTCGCTCCTTCTCAGGCAGATGGGAGGTCTGCGGTCCGAGCAGGCAGAGGCAGAGGAGCAGAGGGGAGATGATATGGAGCTTTGAGTGCAGTCGGCGGGGTTGAGTCAATGCAATGGCATCACCGTCCTTTTCATTTGCGGACGCTGTATCGTACTCGCCATCTCCTTGAATGCGCTCATCAGTGTCATAAAGAGGTGGAATTGGATCAGTTGGCCGGCACATTACCGCTCCGCTCCGACTTCCCCGCCCGCTGCGCATTGCTGCAATTGCTATCCTCTGAACATCTGGGACTTTCTCCTGCCCACCTGCTACATCTTGCCGTCTTGCCGCATCAGCCGCAACCTCCCGCTTCTCCTGCCGACCGCAAGCACAAAGCTGGAACGGCATGTGTCTCCCCTCGAAGGTATGCTCATGCAGACTGGTGCGCGCCATTTCGCAGAGCATGAGATGGAAGCACGGTTGTGCATCTGCAGCTGAGAAGCGACGGCTGCCTGAGACATCCGCCCGCGAGACGGCAGGCAGGGTGGCGGGCGATGGGCGATAGGCGATGCGTGGAAGCGGAGGGAAGGGGAAATTGGCAAATTAGAGGGAGTTCGCTGGGTTGGAAAGGGGGGAAGTCGCACCGCCCGACGCGGAGTCGTGTTGGTACAGAGAAGCCATCGCCGCCGCCGCCGTCTAGGTGGGCTGCAGTTCATTGGTCCGCGGTATGAGAGGTCGGTCTTGGAGAGGAGAAGGGAAGGGTAGGCACAGCGCGCCGACTGGTGGGAGGAGACCCTTTGGGATTCGGAATCAGGCCGCTACTGCCGCAGGTGCGGCGCCGCCGGCAAGAGCTGCTCCTGCTTCCGGGCTGTGTGTAGAGGATAGGCATAAATCGCATGTCAGCAAACGGTGCACCAGCTTATATGCTGCTCGACTTCCATCCAATCGCTCGACTCCCTGCGCCAAACTCACATCATCGGTGCCACCTGCTTGTTCCCCGCTGCCATGACCTTTCCAACCAGCGCGCCAACTCCCTCGAAGCATCCCAGCAAGATACCGCACATGATCCCCGATGCGAAGGCCTGCTTCGGTCCCGACCGAATGGCAAGCGATCCACCTGTGAAGAAGCCAGCCGTAATGGCATTCCAGTAGTCTTCCTTTTGGCGAATGGCCTTGATCGTGCAGTCGTACGACGAGAACAGACCACCCCAGACACCAAAGTTACCGCCTAGCACGGGCGCACGGGCCTTGATGGCAGCTAACGACGATGGCAGTCGGGCGCCCTGGGAGATAGGGTAGATGAGAGAATATATGCCCGAGTCAGAAGCTGGCTTGGGAGCTTTAGTGGCATACATGCATCTTTGTGAGACGGCAAAAGTCGCGGCGGGAGCGTTGGAAGCACGCTCTGCCCTGGCAATTGCGTCCTGTACCCGCTGGCCACGCTATCATGCCACATCGCTTAGCGACGCTACTCACCCTCGGTGCATTCCTGGCGCCCTTGATACCGTGCCAGATGGTTCCACCAATAGCTCCCATGGCAAAGGCACCACCAAAGTCATTCAGGATGACGTATGGGCAAGGATCGCGATCGTGTGCTGCCATATTGTGCTATATATGAGAAGAGTGTGTCCGGAGCAAAGCTAGTTGCCACTAGATGATGGACGATGACTTGCGGGGAAAAGCGGGAAACCGTACTTGACCGAGTTTCAACAGATGCTCAAAGGTTATACCTCGATTGTGCGTCCGCTTCTGGGCTGTTCGAAAATGCCGTCACGAGGACAAAAACTGAGCTGAATATTCGCCGGAGGGATGCTGGGTGCCGTGGCGTCGTGTGGACGAACGAGGTGCGCTGATGATGCGGGAATTTTTCCTTTCCAGAAAAATGGGGAGTGAGAGCTGGGAAGCAGCGTCGATGATCCGACTGTGATTGCGTGTGTGTGAGAGAGTCTTGCCAATCTATTGTCTTGTATCCGACCGTGAATGCCGTCAACATTCGGACCTCTCCGACCACAAATCCTTCGTCGCCGCGGAAGAACGTCTCGTCGTAAGACCCGGCTCGGGCAGGGCAAAATCACACCTCGGACCCGAATCTGTTCCGCGAAGATCGGCTCCGACAGCTGCTTCTTCGGTGGAGGCTGGCTGGGCGCGTCGCACTCGCACAGGGCGCACTGCAGTGACATCTGGAACCTTCTCATTTGCTGCTGCTGCTCGCCTCCACTGCAGTGCGTAGTTGGGTGTGTGCGTGTGTGTGTGTTGATGCGTACGATACCAAGCAGCCTTTGTTCGCCCCCCTTGCGTTTCTGACAATAAAGACGTTTTCAGATCCTAGGAGACATTCTTTGATATCCACATACGCTCCTCTCAACTCCCCCACCCACACGTATCATCCACAAAATGTCTGCTTCTGCTCCCATTGGAAAGTCTACTGCCGTAGCTGGCAACGGCCCCGTCGCCCCAGAGATCCTCTGGGCGCAAAGGTCCAGCGAGCACGAGCCAGAGAAGGTAGGTATTCAGCCAGGCAGCGAATGCAGCGAAATCGGTTGCCTTCGTGTTCAGCAACCGCCGACGTACTTAACTGATCTTCTTGACCCTGTTTCCTTACCACGACGCCCCACAGAACGTCGTCATGCTTACGATCAACGTGCCTAACCTCCCGCCGGTGCCAGCTACGAAGCTCGACCTCACCGAGACTGGCTTTGAGTTCCACGCCAAGACTGGCGACGAAGGGAAGGGTATCCCTTCCAAGGAGTGGG
Organism: Quambalaria eucalypti; assembly: GCA_004016185.1. Classification (NCBI taxonomy): domain Eukaryota; kingdom Fungi; phylum Basidiomycota; class Exobasidiomycetes; order Microstromatales; family Quambalariaceae; genus Quambalaria; species Quambalaria eucalypti. The sequence goes on from RRYC01000067.1 coordinate 85,309, forward strand.
CATTTAAGCTCGACTTCTTTGCTGAGATTGACCCCAAGGTGCGTCAGAGCGGTCACATCTTGCCGGCCATTTCAAGCCCGCCGGAAGGGCACGCTCAGGTCGGATGACTTCGCCTTGCTGCTGTCTCCGGCGGTCTCGTTCATCGTGCACTTTTTGATGTGCGCGCCTTGGGCACGTATGCTGACCCGAATCGGTGCCCACTTCCAATCCAACAGGAGTCCAAGGTATCGCAAACATCAAAGTCTCTCTACCTCGTTCTGAGGAAGAAGGAGGCCCAGGCTGACTACTGGCCCCGGCTTTCTAAGGAGAAGGTCCGCATGCACAACGTCAAGACCGACTTCGCCAAGGTAAGTCTTCGCCCCGTCTGTGCACAGCCATGCCGCCCAAGCACGTGCCGCTGTGCCTGTCGATACTGACTTCTTTTCCTCCTCGACAACTCACACTCCCACCTACCCTTCAGTGGCGCGACGAGGACGAGCAGGACGACCTCGAGGACTTGGGTGCTGAGGGAATGGGCGGCATGGGCGGCATGGACCCCGCCATGATGGGCGGCATGGGCGGCGGCATGGGTGGCATGGACCCCTCGATGCTTGGTGGAATGGGCGGTATGGGTGGCATGGGCGGTGGAATGGGCGGCATGGACCTCCAGAGCATGCTCGCCAACATGGGTGGTGGAGCTGGCGGTGAGATGCCCGACTTTGGCGACGACGATGGTGAAGACGACGGCCCAGACGGTGACGACGAGCCCGCTGCCGCTGCCGAGGGCGAGGCTGCCCCAGCTGCCGCTGCTACGGAGACGGCTGAGGCAAGCGAGGCAAAGTAAAAACTCAAAAGGCAACTTGTGATTGGACCTAGGCAAGGCCTTGCACACCTTCGACGATGCGCAATCGAACAAATACACAAATGCTCTTCGTTGAGTCATACCACTCATTCTGCTGGCGCATTGAACGGCCTCCCTGCGCTTCTCCATCCACTCATCTTCACTCGAAGCAAAGCCGCTATGACGAAAGTTTAGAGCCGCAAAGTCGAGATTTCACCGAAGCCTCATCTGCGCTAGCTTGGTGCCCCGGCGTACGGGCCTTCCATCGCTAATGCTGATCTGAAAACCCCCTCTTCTTTCACTGTCTCGAAACACCCAAGGTCCAAGAAGCCAATGCAGAGCCTCAAAAGCGAGCGTCCCTTGCCCCCACTTGACCCCTGTCCGCAGAACCATTAAAATGTAGGGTCGCGGCGTGGCCATTCGATCATCTCCGTGTGGCGTCGAGGCACGGACCCCTTCTACGGGAGCAACACGCTGAAGGTGCCACAACACTCCCTGAACAGGTAATTGACGTCCCGGCCAATTCCCCTTCTTAACTCCGCAGAGAACGGATCGGCACTCATATGAGGCCCTCGCACCCGCGAACAAATTCCAGAGGGGCGCAAGCCGTCCATCGTTAATGTTCTGTGCTGTGATGTCTCATTCATTTTAGCACTCACAGACAAGACCCTGTCAGGAGCATTCTCTGTTCGGGCAAAGAAAGAGGTCCGAGCGAGAGGGCGTTTCATCATGGGCCAAAGGGGTCCGCGTGTACACGTCCATACTTCCCGCGAGGATGGCCCTGCCGCTCCTCTCTGGCGGCTATCGGCCAATGCTTTTCGTGCATCAAGGGGCCAGAAGCACACACCGCCGGCATGTATGCGTCCACGCTCTCTGACAGAATCGTCGATCTGACCGGGTCTCCGGAAAACAACTCAATGCGCCACCCGAAAGGTCAAAGGGCGTGCAAGTGCTTTCCCTCTGGGGATGTCTGCCAAGTGATAGGCCGTCCGCCTTGCCAGACCGTCCTGAATACCACTATGCCGAGGTGAGACTCCAAACATTTGCGCATTTCATGGTACCTTCTTCCTGACCATTCGTGTCTTCTTGCAACTCCCCACACCCCTCCCTTCCCCATCAACCACCAATCATTGCCATCCCCACGGCAGCATTCATTCATTGCTAGATCTACCATTGTCCCCCTCGTCGAAGATGGCGAGGCCACCAAAGTCAGGCAGCGCACTCACGAGGCTGCGCGTACTGTCTCTTCGTACTGGGTCCCAGAAGCAAGACTGGTCCTCGATTCTGCTCGTTGCCGGAGCAAAGCATGAGGAAGTCTCTGAGGAGACCAAGATCGCAGAGGTTGTTGCTGGGATAGGCCCAGGTGAGTAGAGCATGTAAGGTCTTTGAGTCGAGTCGGATATGCCCGCTGAAACGCAAAGGTCCATTCATTCATTGGGAATCAGTGAAAGCGCTTCCTCGCCTCGACGCGCTGCCGGATAGGCACCGAAATGAAGGATCACCACGTCTTCCGAGGGACGCATCGGACGAATCCGTCACCAAGAGTCAACGACGCCCGAGCAAAGACGTCTCACAGCTGTTGCAGCGACGGAAATGTGCGCAGCTTCCCCCGCTCGACGTAACCTTGGCTACCGCAGAACGCTCCCCGTGGCCATTGACTGCAGGTGAGTCGAACAATGGTGATGCAATCGATGAATGTCTGATAGCGTGTGCTGACGACCGCCTCCCGACCTCTTTGGGCCCTTCCCAGGCGCACGACTTCAAAGGGATGGCCCCAAGTCCTCGCAACGACTGACGCCAAGAGATGAAGCTTTTGATCCTCGTACCTCCAAAAGTGAGGACTTTCCTCTCACTCCAACGCATCTCCCCTCGACACTCGGTCTATATATGCCAGATGCAAAGGCAACACTCTCGCCCATATGGAAACCTGCATACTCTCCCCAACTTCGTGGCCCTACCCCCTTGCCCACGTTTGAGCACCCCAGTTTTGCAGCTCTCAACGCTCCTTTGGTGAAGAGTGGCAACAAGATGGTTCCCGAACTCAGTCAGAAGCGAGATACTCTTGATTGGGCCGCTCTCTTTATGGACCAAGAGACCTTTCCGGCTTCGCCAGTCTCTCCACCAAGGTGTCGGCAGGCATCACCCGCCTCTTCGCCAAGACGTTGGCTGGCCTCGCCAGTCTCACCAGCAAGAGGGACAGGTCAGGGGCCAGCAGGGCCGGCACCGCGAGACCGCCCGCTGTCTTCGCTTCTCGAGGAGGAGAGGAGCGAGTGGCGGGACAGCATCGAGTTGCTGGACGAAGCTGCACAAGCACTGCAGGATGTCCCGGAAAAGTTTTCCTTCAACACTACCCGGGAGTTCTCGTCTGAGGACACAGGTTCGAGAGATACACTGGCGTTGCGAAAGGTCCCTCATCAACAGCAAGTCTATGATGCGTTCGTACAACGACGTCCGAGCCCCTTCTGGGGTTTCGGAGCACGTACCGCTTCCCTTCCGTCACTGAAAATGGCGGCTAAATTGAAGAGGAAGATGGAACGGCGTCCGCACGACGCAGCCGAGCCCCCATCGCCCACGAGCGCGGGTACGGGAGGCGACTCCAATGATGCCAACTACGAAGCTTCAATCTCATCCACTGGGTCGTCTTGGGGTACCAGCGCAGTCAGGCAGCTTGGCAAGCTCAGTCGGTCGAAAAGGGGCGGTGAGCCTTCCACCAAAAGCGTGCCCGATCCTCGTCCCGCGCTGTACAGGGCAAAGTCGACGAGCGATACAGCGCCAGCGCGTCCCAACGTTACTTTCAGCTCAAACTCAAATCCGGGACGTCAACCTCGAGGTCAAGTCGACTGGCAAGAGCGCTACTTTGGCGGGTACACTTCCTCCGACATGCCGCTGCTTGACAGGAAACCCCAATCAAGGGGGCACACTAATACGTGGCATGCGCCTTCCCAGCACAGAAGCCTGAGGACAAAGGTCGTGTTTGTGGACGACGACACTGCAGCGCCCCGTTCTGCTATGGAGCATGCTAGGCTGTCGACGCCTCTTGACAAGATGTATGGGCCGCTTGACGACCCTTCAACCGTGAATGACTCAATCGACAGCCGAGCCACGGACCATCTCTTGCCTTCTGGCGCAGTAAGTCAAAGGCAGGAGTCGTCGAACAGCATGTATCTGCCAGCGACGAAGGTTGAGCTCGCTACACGCGACCTTCTGCGAGGGACGCATGCCGATGTGGAAGAGGCTATCCACACGCCGGGACGTGAGTCCCCGCAGCCCTGGTTGGGCGAAGCTGACCTCCCTTTATCGCCAGAGTCGGCGATGTCAGACAATAGCAGAAGCTCGCATGGGTGGTCGTTCGAGCGCTCGTTCACTGCGACGCCAAGCACCCCATACACACCGCACACTGCGCAAGATGCCGACTCGGAGCACTCCGAGCAAGCCGAAGAGAAGTCGACGGGTCTGGACCAGGATCGTTTGCCTGATTCACCGCGGTCGGCTGAAACACTTAGGCTCAACGATAGTCATGACGCACCGGAAGCGTGTCATCCGAAAATTGACTGCGAGATCGGCGAAGCCCCGTCGCTGGATTTATGCGACTTTGGAGGACCTCTGTCCCTCGCGGATCTGCGCGACTTCCCTTTACCGCCAAAAAGCCGTCTCGGGCACGGCGCTTCATCGGTGTCATTCTCTGTAGGGGCACATGAACGCAATACGTCGCAGCTCTACGAACAACCAGAGAGTACTGTCGGCCATGATACAGATACGACCCACACCCATCAAAGTCAGTGTCAGTCTCTGCTCTCTAGGGAGTCGGACGCCTTCTTCCCGACGCCGATCCCCGACGACATGGCTCTTCAAGGCTTGGGCATCACCGTCAGCGCAGGTACCTTCGCATCGGATGCCCGGCGGGCGAACCCATTGCTTCGCGCCGCCTCAGTGGGTGGCGCACCCCAACGCGCTATGTCGCCACCTCAATTACGCCAAATGCGCCTTCCGCGACTCTTCGAGCTGGGCTTATCCCCCGGAAGCCCCTTCTTGCTATCTTCGTCCACAGCAAACGAGTCGTCTCGCTCGTCTTTCATTTCCGACACCAGAAGGCCCTCGCCGCCGAGACTTGGCCCCTCCTCGACACAACGCTCACAGTCTTCCCTCCTCATGCGAAGACGCGGCTACCACGAGCAGAAATTGAGCGTGCAGCCATCGCTCCTTCAGTCGCAGTCATACAAAGCCCATAGCGAATCGCGATACGTACCACCTATTCGTGGGCTCGACCTGCCGAAAGGCGAGCTTCGACCCCTCGCGCTTGTGCGCTGCAAAGAGGAGAACAGCCTTGCTGAGCTGCTAGCTGACGCGCCTGTACCCCCGAGCGCGATCATCGGCGAAGAGCAGGGCTGTGGGGAGGGAGGGAAACCCCATCGTCGCGTGGGGTACGCGACCACGCCCGCGCTGCGTCTCGATCCTGCCAACAGGTACGGCGATCCCACCCGCGCAGAAACCCTCAATGACCCAACGCTTCATGGAGTCGAGTCGGACTGTCCTGTTCCGCAGCCTGAAACTAGCTACACAGCGCAAGTTCCACCCAGCAATGCGGGTACTGACAAGACCCCGCACGACGACCCCACGGACAGCGCAGAATCAGTCCCGCCCAGGGCAGAGGCTGCGCAAGCTTCCCCGCACCAGCAAGATTATTTCGCCCCGGCAGCATCCCTGTGCCCAGGCGGTACCGCCCCTTCCCTTTCTCCAATATCTACTACTGCGACAGCTTTCCACATCAACTCCACACGATGCAGCCCCGGGATCTTAGCCCTCGCCGAAGCGCTCAGTGGGATTTCGACGCCTCTGCCCGTGAGCACGCCTCTGCCAGGGTCTCCCGCCAGTTTCAGCCGCGGCGAGGGGAAGCCCCTTGTCGAGGAGTCGAGAGCGATGGCGCAGGGTTGGGATGAATTCGATGCACAGGGGGAAGAGGGATTCTACTTTGGGGAAGCTATGTGAGGAGCTGTCACTGTTATCGCGTTTTCAAATCCCAGTCTCCTATCCTTTACACGTCGGCCCATGTCACCGTTCTCCATACACGTCACGCTCATGATATCGTTCCAGTCCTACCAACATTCGCTTCTTTGTTGTCCCGGTCTTGCTTCTCCATTCACACGCGTCCCGTTCAGTCGGAGAGCTTTCCTGGTGTGCAATCCATCTCACAGCTAGAAGAATGCGTTGTCGATGCGTGATTCGCGGAAAGTCGATTGAGGTGAGATGAGATCAAGAGGAAGCGCTCCATGGTACAGGTTGCCAGAGATCGAAAAGAAGACGTGGGCAGAGTAAGAAGGTAGCACCGGGACCGCACCGCAGCTTTTCACTTCCCTCCCTGCCAGTGCTCGTCGCATGAGCCGCACAACGCCACAAGAATCCCGGCATCAAATCTCCCCCTCTTCGCTCTCGCTGCCAGCCTTGATTCGCACAGGCGCAGGCGCGGGGTTATCCCTCCCCCTCCGTCTCGGCCCGCCTGCAGGAGAGCCGAACATCGGCCCGCGTGCCTCGACGAAGACACATTCATCGTCGGAGTCATCGGCCGCGGTCGGCGGCGGAGGGTTTGCATCGGCATTTGTCTGCGCTTCAGCCGCGGTTTCGCCCTGGTCGGGTGCCTGCGCGGCGGCCGCTGTCACAGCCGGAGTATCGCTGCTGCTGCTGCTGCTGCTGCCATTTATGGCGGTAGGCTGCACAGTACCATCGTGAGAGATCGTCGTATTCGGGTTCATATTCGTACTCGTATCTGCGAGGCTCCCAAACGTACCGCCGCTGTCCGAGCCATCGCCTCCCTCGTGAGCTGTAGTCTCAGCCGTGGGCTCTGCCATGGGCGTATCGTGCGTGCCATTTGTACGCGGTGGCGCTTGAGCCTGCGCTGAAGCTTCAGTCGGCGGCGGAGGCGCAGAGCCAGTAGACGGTGCGTCAACAAGCGGCGAAGCTGGTTGAGCGGGGGCAGAGCTGCGGCGTGACTCCGACGTAGGTCCATTCGTTATGGACGTTGCCGTACCAGGTATGCTGGCCGCCAGCGACGTCTGATCAATAGGCACCGCTTCGCCTTGGTCATTGCGAAGGCCCTGTGCGGCGGCGATCCTGTTCCACTCTTGCATCGCTGCATCCGTGACTGAGGTGCCACGCGCTTGAGCGAAAGCCTGAGCTGCGTTCGGCGCGGCAAAGGGACCTGGAACGTAATCGGTAGATGTGACGTGAGACCAAGGACCAGATGGGCGAGGTTGGGCTGACTGGGCTTGCGGGGTCTGCTGGATCGGCTGCGTCTGCTGAGACTGCTGAGGCTGCTGCTGCTGCTGCTGCTGCTGCTGCATCTGCGCTTGCTTTTGTATAGACGCCTGAAGTTGTTGCTGCAGATGGTAGGCTTGCACTTGCTGCTCTTCGGTCAGCGACGCAGCGGCCTGGAGCTGCTGAAGCTGCTGGAGGTACCGACGGAGCTGCTGCGCTTCGTTAGTCGAGCCTGAATTCGACTGGGTGGTTTGCGAGACTGGGCGCTGGGCATGTGCATGCGCCTGCGCCTGCGCCAAGTGTGGACTCGATTGGGAGACGGATCGTTGTTGCTGCACCGACTGCGGCAGCTGCTGAGTTGGTTGCGAGACTGGCCGTTGCGGTTGCTGTTGCCGCTGCTGCTGCGACTGCTGTGCACGGAGCTGCTGCTGAAGGGCCCATTGCTGCTGTCGGATGCGGTCATCAACTGAACTACCCTGTTGGTGCTGCTGCAAAGTTGGACTGTTCGCTGTCATGATGGGGCTAAGGGCAGCGGGTGCCGAGAGCGTCGAAGGAGATCGAGTTGCAGTCGGCGGTTGCTGCAAGACGGCATGAGCTGAAGCGGGTGACGGCCTTGCTTGCGTCGCATCGTGTCTTCCTAGCACGGGATTCACCTGACCTTGGGTTCCCGCTGAGCGTATCAAATGGGCATATGCATCCGAAAGGGGGTGTTGTTGCGCGCGCGCCTCTGGATTCAGATTGTCATGGGAGAGTTGCTGCATTGGCACTTGTGTACGACTCTGGGCAAAAGTTGCGGAAGGCGCGGCCGTCGCAGAGCGGGCGGGAGCCGCCATTGAGCTTGGGGTGATTGGACTGGCAGGGGAAGAGACAGACGCATACTGGGTCCACCACTGAGTGACCACCACTCGCAGGCCTGAGCGGAGTAGTGCGGGATGCAGAGATACGATGCGTGAGTATATGCATCGCGTCATCTGTCGCCAAGCGAAGCATGTACTCACTCTTGATCGTCTCAGATTGGTCTTGGACGACTCGGCGCAGATCCTGCAGCTCCCGCTCACAGTTTGCTTTGAACATTTGAGTTTCTCTCTCAATCCTCTGAAATCTGTTGCTGATGACCTCGTCAATGTCGTCAAATGTCTTGCGGTCCTGCTCTCGTTCCGTCGCGAGGCGCAGGTTATCCTGCCGGCGCTCCTCTCCGTGACGGTCGAATTGGGCCTTGACGGTGTCAAAGGCCTGACAAAGCCGTTCGTGGAACTTCTTGAACTCTTCCCTTTGTTTGTCGAGCACATGCTCCTTCGTAGCATCAATGCGGCCGTCCAGTTCGCTCTTGACCTCATTCAGTCTCTGCTGGAGCTCGGCAGGCCAGATCGAAGTGGATGGTTGTTGGTTACTGGCACTCGTGTCTGGCGGCGTAGTGAGGGCGCTAGAATCCTGCGATGCATCGCCAGCAGCGTCGCCAGCCTGCAGCGACGCCCTCCCACGTTCGCCTGCAAGTGCACTTGTACTGGCAACAGCCGGCCTGTCTACCTCCATAGCTGAGGCGCCAGAGGCCGCCGTCGAAGACTCCTGTGGCTGTTGTTGCTGTTGTGGTTGTTCGGAATCCGTGCCAGCGCCAGCATTGCGTTCCTCCCGGCGCTGACGTTTCTTGGCGGCTAGAGTGTCCAGTATCGACTCGACGGTGTACTTGATTCGTTCGTCCATGTCTGCCTCGTGACCAATGAGAGCGTCCGATAGGTCATCGACGTGGAACTCGAGAGCTTCGAGGCGTTCCCAGGCTCTTTTACGGTTTCGAGGGCCCGATTCTCCACCGCCGTCACCCTGCGCCGCAGCGCCCGCGCCCGCGCCCGTCGGCCCATCCTCGGTGTCTGCTGGCCCGTTGCCCTCCCCTATGCGATCTCGGTCACTTGTCCTTGCTTGTCCTTCCTCTTGTCCTTCCTCCCCCCTTGTGGCGCCAGAAGACGTGGCATTCGAGACGGCGGCGGCTGCAGATGCTGATGCAGCGGTAGACTTCGATGAGCCAGCAGGAGCAGCATCCGAGGCAGACCGTGCGGATGTCGGCGGGCCTGGTTGCGACGGAGTCCTGGGTGATGTGGCCCAGGGAGGCCCGTGAGACGGTTCTCTCTGGGCGTACTGCTCGAGGGAATACACTGCACCCACTAGGTTGGCAGTTCGCTTTGCGCTGACACTATTCATGCCATCATATGCTGCTTTGCTACATAGTTCGCCATAGCTCATGCAGTCATTCAAGACTTCTCGTAAAGCCGGGGCGAGGTCCCGCTCGGCCTTCTCGATGGCATCTTTTGCCTCTTGAATGGCGCGCTCCAAGATTTGTTTCTTGGAAGTTTCGAAGTCTTCTCGAAGGCCAGGATTGAAGTACGCGTAAGCCTCGGCTTCCTTCAAGGTTGTCTGTGCTTGATGCAAAGCCTCGTGCTCCTCAAAGAGTTTGACAATGCTCTTTGCACATGCGCCCACAGACGTGTTCATGTGCGGACGATGATTTGGGCGACCAATATGTGTCCTCCTGGAGACGGTGCGGGCTGTCTCCATGTCAAACTCGTGTTCCCATGGCCGTCGCCACGCGGCATCGGGGTCCGATAGATATCGTGACCCGCCGGCCTGCCTGTATGCAGTTGCCCCGAGACGTTGCAACACTGGAGACTTGGGTCTCTTGGGCATAACGTCGGAAGACGTATCGGCCGTGCGGTCTCGCGTCGTCTCCCTTTGCGCTGCTGCCGGCGAGTCCTGAGGCAGGTCGCCCCAGCGACGGGGCTGCGATCTATCTCGCCTTGCAGGTGTAGCACTCTGCTTATCGGCTGCTGGACGGATATCTCTCCCCCGAGCGTCGGACCGATCAGATGCGGTGGCGTTGCCGGCTTGTGGATCTCTTGGTGATGCTGGCACAGGCGACCCTCGCCTCGAACTGCTGGAACCCAGGCGCTCACGGCGACGAGAAGAAGAGCCTGATGGACCCGAGCCAGATGCTGTTTCGCCGGCAGCATAGTCCCTCTCAACGGATCGGTGACGGGTGCGGTAGGGTCTGATCTCGCTGTCTTCGTAGGTAGTGCGGCGATCGGCCTCGTACGCAACGGGCGGATGGCGGGGGTCACGGTCATCATTGCGAGAGTCCAAGTAGGCTTTGTAAGACGCGACCCTGTCTTGCGCCCCAAGGGCTGCTGGGTCGTAAGGAGCACGGTCTTCGGCCTGGTCCTGCCATGATGTCCCCCAGCGGCGATTTTCTGGGTATGATGGATACGGATGTTGGGGGCGTGATCCGTACGAAGGCTGCCAGTCTCGGCGGGAGCGATTGCCCGACATCCGGCGTCTCGACGAGTGCGTTGTGAAGCGGAATGGTCTCGAGAGAGAGACTGATCAATGATGCGCCGACGTTCGGACGATTGTATGGGCTTGCTCGACCGAAATCACGGGATTGAGGCGGAAGTTATGGGGATTGATGCAGAGTTCGCGGGGCTGTATGCCGGGGAACGAGACGGAACGGGGGGATGAGGTAGTTTGTTGGTGAAGAGAAAGAGGCAAAGATGTTCGACGTGCCCAGCCGTTTGTGCCGCGGAAGGCCGTGAGTCCAAGAGAACAGGTGGGAATGAGGAGGTCGTAAAATTTTGCCACTGCTGGGTATTTGTCGTGAGAAGTGCGTGAGAAGTGAAGGAAACGGCCGTCGTCCACGAGACTAGGCTTGCTTGTCTGCGTCTTCGTCGCTGCGAGTCAATGCTCGCGGTCCGAGCGGGTGGCGGGCGCGCGGTGGGACGAAGACGGCAGCAAACAAACTTTTGGTTTGCCGGTCCAGACAGGAAATTGGCAAAGGGTTTCTGTCAACCGTATCCTCGTCCATAATTCTGTCGTACAACACATGAATTTGGACTGACGTCGCGGTCACTTGCGTTGCGCCTGCGCGAAGAGCCCGCGGTTCGCGTGGAGCAAGTCGCGTCAGGGTGGCATTTAGTAACAACGCTGTCGGGACTCGAAGGCGTCCCGAGGACAGATTAGTTGGTGACACCCTTTCACCGTTGAACTACAGGGACATCAAAGGCAGGCCCATCAGCCCGTCCGGGCCCCTGCGTCACGTGACTCTCCAGGTGGAGCTTGCGTGATACAAGCTTCCGCTCTGTTGCTCCGCTCAGCCTCTTGCTCTGCTCCCTTCCACGCCAACCACTCACATCGCATTGCTCGCAGTACGTCCTACGTCGCCGTCACCTCTGTCACCGCCAGGAACGGGCCCATCCAGGCGGACAGAGATGCCCAATGCAGATGAGGCTCGCACCGCTCCACCTCCGATCGTCAACATAAATAGCCTGTCTCATGCCTTCAGGCTGCTGCCATCTCCGCAGATCGATCGGCGCCATGCTGAGTATCCGGAATACGTCGCGGTGATTGTTGAGGACCTGGACCCTTGCAAGACAGGAAGAGATGGGTCTGGTGTGCAGCACCTTGACGGGATGATAGTGAGCTCTTTAGAAAGCATCCCACAGCTGCGCACGGCCCTCCACCCGTACCAGAGGAGGGCTGTATGCGTAATGTTGCAACGAGAGACAGGTTCAGGGAGCGTGCGAGGTGGCATTCTTTGTGAGGACATGGGGGTCGGCAAGACACTGGAGTGTATTGCTCTGATTCTCGCCACCAGAGGCTCAGTGCCGAACACGCCGCTTGAGGCAGCCACGGCAGGTGAGTCCCCGCCAGCCTGCTCCACCCGGAAGACATCACCCTTGCCTCGATCCTGACACCTTGGGACCTCGTGGGGCTCGCTGTCTCGCAGGACCATCTCTGAAGATTGATTATGATCGAGGATCCAAGTCGGCGGCGCCTATCGCTCTTGCCTCCTTGGTCGATCTATGCATGCGCCGACTACGCTCGAGTCCATGGCCTCTGGCCTGGCGAGATGACCTGGAATCGCTTCCAGAGAAGCTGGCACAGAAGCTTGCTGCCTTCACTCCCTCTTACCGGCACCATCCACTCCCCTTCAATCATCAAGTCTTGGCTCGTGGCCAGAGCACTGTGCGCGAGCTTCAGCCTGTGGACGTATATCTGTCTCCGGCTACACTCGTCGTCGTGCCTTCTACGCTGATCAGCCATTGGCAGAACGAGATTGCCAAACACGTCCACAATCCGGAGCGAAACCTGCGAACCCACGTCATTACAGGCAATGCCGCCATTCCAGCCGCCAAGGAGATGGCAGATTACTGGGACGTCATCCTCCTCAGCGCTGAGCGCTTCGCTCGGGAGGCAGACAATCTCTTTCCGGAGCCCAAGAAGTGTGCGCCCGGGACCTGCCGCACGGCTGCCTTTCTTGGTGCCATCAGTTCGGGCGCGTGCCATTGTCCGCCTACAGAAGTCGAGCCCAGTCCTATCATGTTGTGTCGCTTCAAGCGCCTCATCGTCGACGAAGGGAATAACATGGCTGGCAAATCCAGAATGGTCGATCTGGCAGCCAAGCTCAACGTCGAAAACCGCTGGATCGTGAGCGGCACGCCCACCGAGTTGCTCATTCATACAGGCGAGGAGGACCTTGATTCCGAGCAGGGTCTCGTCGCTGCAGCTCCCGATCAATGCGTCTCTCAGACTTTACAATCTTGTCGTGCATGGACAAAGGACGAAAAGGAAGATCTAGAGGGTCGGTTAGGTCGCATAGTCGTGCACTTCCTCAAGATGCCGCCCTTTTACGACTTGAGCTTGGTTGACTACGGCCTAGACCCGACAACGACGAGCCAGAAGCGGTGGTCAGACGAGATCATCAAGCCACTGTTTCCGTCGGGACCGTCTCCCCCGCCTTCCGACGCGCTGGAGAACCTCGTCAACCTCTTGCAAATGATTATGGTCCGCAACCGGGCAAGCGACGTTGAGGCTGACCGGCCCTTGCCTCCGTTAAAGCGACACTTTGTGCCGATGCGACTGACTTCCATAGAACGGAAAACGTTCAACGTCACTCAAGCCTTGATTGCGGCAAATGCAATACTATCGGAGCGCGAGGGTCAAGACTATCTCTTTCACCCCGCGAATCGCAAATATCTCGCAGATATCATTGGCAATCTGTGGCTCTCCTGTTTCCACTTTGCCTCCCCAGATCGAGTCATCCAAGCGTCCGAGGCTATCCAACGTCTGGAGACGCATCTGCGGGAAAAGCCTGAAAAGGCTGCACGTAATCACGACGAAATACAGCAGGCTCTCATCCATTTGAAGAGCGCCGTCGGGGATCCGCAGTGGGTTGCAGAGCGTCCCGACGTGACCTATACGTCCGCTGGGATTGCCTCTGCCATCCATCAGGCGTGGTGCCGCGTCAGAGGCGACGATCAGCTCACTGCCGCCGAGATCAGCGCAATGCAAGACGGGATGGAAGACGTACTCCGGACGTGGATGAACAGGGGCCGTTTCCTCGACCCCCGGGATCCAGATGTCGAGGAAGAGCTCATGGAAGATTTGATCACGCTTGGCGAGAAGCGCAAGCGCATCTTTTGGGAAGAAGAAGAGAAGCGTGAGAGGGCCCGCACCCGCAAGAAGCCAAAAGCCGGGGCAGCAGACAAGGAGAACAAGATTCTTCTTGTGGCCGCGGCATCGAAAGCCTCCTCGCACGGGTCGTCATCTAATGACGGCGCCTTCCCCAACAAGAAGTCGAGGAATTCGCGGCAGGGTGATAAGCAGGCAAGCGGAGCAGCAGCGGCTCCTTTGCCCCAAATGCCTCCTGGGTACCAGCTTAAGCAAAGCCGCGTGGTCGGTTGCGCGTCAACGAAGCTCAGCAAAATTCTAGAGATTCTCTCGCAGCAAGATCTCCCAACCTTGATCTTCTCATCACTGGATAATTCGCTCTGGGAGATTTCTGCATGCCTCGACCTGCTTGCTCGGCACGACCGCAAGATCTCTGACGCAGAATCAGGAGCGACTGTCCTGTCTACGCGGTTCCAGCATCGCATCTTCACATCAGGCGTGATGCAAAGTCGCCTGGACGAGTACGTCTCCATGTTCAAGTCTGGGCAGATCGACATCCTCCTAATCAAGACGGACCGCGGTGGTCGCGGCCTCGACCTCCACAGGGCAAAGCGTGTCATCTTTGTCGAGCCGGAAGTATCCGCCGCATTGGACAGGCAGGCCGTCAAGCGTGCGTGGCGTCAAGGACAGACAGGACCCGTGGACGTCTACTACCTGTACGCTGTGGGCACATTCGAAGAGAAGATCACGCGCAACATGATACAAGATGGATCTGCACGCGATGAAAGTGCAGGCAATCCTCTAGCGCCGGCAGCGGCACAGACGCCTGTTCCGACTGCATCGGACGGCAGCGTTGCGGGCCTGCTCCGCGATCCGACGATGCGAGACTACGTCGCCCATCCGCGATACATACCCGCGGGTGATGATCACGCGGATGGAGAGGCGGCCCGTCCGGTCTTCTCGCTGCCCCTCTTCGGTGGTGATCCAGCGGCGGAAGCGGATTCACAGCTGCTGGAGTCGGAGAGCGTGGCTGACCCGAGGGATGCCCCCGCCAGCAATTACGGCACAAGCTCCCAACTCTCTGACACACCCTCCTCGGCGTTGAGCAGCCCTCCAACCGATTCTCCGTCTTCCGGGGGCGCGCGCAAGCGCAGGAAAAAGGAAGTAGACGTGCGGAAGATGGCTGAGATCCTGTTCCGCCTTGCAAAGGAGAAGCAGGCCGCTGAGGCTAAAGCCAAAGCCGACGCTCAGGAGGCAGGGTCTGCGCCCAAGGCAGGGGGAGAAGCCAAGGGTGAGACTAGTGCCAGCTCGAAGCGAGACGATGCCTCAGCGAGTGCCAAGGCGGTGACACAGGCTGGGAACCAGCCTGCTCGCGTAGATGCCTCTGCTGCTGCGCCCTCCTCCAGCGCCGCAAAGGGCGACAAGACTCAAGACCAAAAGAAGAAGAACAAGAAGCCATCCGTTCGTTTCGCATAGCTCCGTACTGCCCTGTCCCGTTCTCTCCCGTTGCATGCCCTGTCCCGTTGTTTCCCGTTGTATGCTCCCGTCGTAATTCAAATGTTTTATTTATTGATGACATGCCTTTTGAGCGCACTCCCCTCGCACGCACGCGCCGCCGCCTCGACCTCTGAGCCGCTTCCGCTCGTGCTGTCTCACCGCGGCGAATTGCGACGCTGCAGCGTGGCCTCGCACTGCCGAGGACGTGGCATAGAATACAAAGTTCGATTACGATTCGCGACAATACGTTACGTGAATCTGCGCTTGCGATGCGATGACAAATATGGCTACAGATGGGTGGCGCCCTCGTCCTCCTCGCCAGAGCTCCGCAGCTCAATCTCCACGCGCCGCCGCGCTGTTCCTGCTCCGCTCCCTCCACTCGCACTCGCACTCGTACCGACCTGACGACTCCGACTCGCACTCCTACTCATCCCCATACCATTACTGCTACTCCCCGTACTGCTACTTCGGCGCATCATCGTCTCGGGACGGATCGGACCCGTAGTGTTCTCCTCGGAGAGAGGGATCGGCCCGTCCAAGCGCGCGTTCCGCGCCGCCACGAGGTTGGCGTGGCGGGGTTTCCCACGGGCACCGCGAGCTCGTGCAGGTTTGCGCGCGCGAGGAACATCGTTGCTTTGCTCGCCCTCGCCTTCGTCTTCAGCAGCAGCAGCAGCAGCGGGCAGGGCTGGCGCAGGAGTGGCACTCCCTGATGGGGGATGGGAAGGCGAGGTTGATGGCGTAGGTCCATCAGCGCCCCCAGTCGTCGCTGTTGTCACTTGTCGCCCACCGCGGCCTCGGCCTCGGCCTCTTGCGCGCCCAGCTCCGCGAGCTTTCCCTCTTGCTCCGCGGGCCGCAGTCGAGCTGACTCCAGGCCTCCACTCATCTTCCTCCCCTGCTGCGTCAGCATCCGCATCAGACGCAGGCGCAGAAGACGGAGAGGAACTTCTCGTCGGAGATCGCCCGGAGTGGCTCTGCAGCTTCGACGAAGGAGCGGCTCTTCCCTTTCCGCGACCGCGACCTCGGCTCGGCCCCTTTCCTCCCCCCTTGGAACCCGCAACAGTCGTATCATCCGCCTGAGACGGCTCATCCGTGGCGGCGGCAGAGGCAGGCGCCTCGTCGCCCGTGCCTTCAAGCGCAGCGACATTCGCCTCCAGCTGTGCTCTGGCCTCACGTTCGCTCAGGCGCGGCATCTGCTCTCGTCGTACAATGGGGCGTTGCCTACTCATGGCTTTGCCGATGGTCGCTTCTTCCATTTCTGGAATTGTCTCTTCAGGCTCGTCCTCCCCTGAGGACGGCAACGTCCCTACCTCAGGTTGAGGCGGCTGTGAGCCCGCCCCCGTTCTCCGTCGCTTCGTGCCGGCAGCAGCCGATAGCCTTACTGCCGCCGTTGAGCTTTGCTTGCCTGCTTTGCGCTTGCCAGCCGATGACAGAGCTGGAGACGCCGCTGAGCCTTGTCGTGCACCGGCACTGCGCTTCTTGTTTGCCTCTCTGAACCCATCAACGACCCTTTGTAGCCGACTTGATCCGTAGGAAGGCAGTGTGCGACCAGCATACACGCCATTGCCACCTGACACATCGAAGAAGCCATTCCTGTCCAGCGTGGACTGGTTCCCCCTAGCGCGGCTGCGGCGGGACTGTGCCTCGATGACGGGCACGACGTACTGGTCGGTCTTGGTGGTGGACCAGCCGAGGCACTCGCCCAAGTACGTGCGGAGGTTGTCGAGGTCAGGCAAGCCCCACTGGAAGGGCTCATCCGACGTATCTACTGATGGCTCGTAATATGCGTCCAGCACAGCCGGATTGGGCCAGGACTCGTCAAGGTGCACCTTGCTCGAGAGAGTCTTTTTGATGCGTCGCATCGTCTTGCCCTTGGTATCCTCTGGCGTGTCGGCACCGCTCTGTACTTTCAGCCACCATTCTTTGAAGCGGAGAAGTCCATCTGCACCAGGAAAGAGGGACAGGACTTCCATGGCTACCACAGGGCCGACGCTGGGCAGGCCTTCTGTGTAGTCCGATCCGAGCAAATATGCCAGCCTGACCAGCTTTTCGCGGTCGAGACCAAGCTCGCGCTGGATGTCTGAGAGCAGGAAGCACTCTACGACCTTGTTGTTGTTGAACATGTTCTTGTATACTCTCGTACCACCGAATAGGAATACATCCGAATCGTCGGTGATGATGCCATCGACGAGCTTACGACTGACCAGCTCGGCGCACTGAGCTTCGGCTTCCATCGGCGCAGTAATGTATGGCAGGCCAAAGAGACGAAGCATCATTTGGATCTCACGAGCCATCTGCTTTGTGATCTCCTCTTCGCTCTTCCTTGTGTTGATGTGTTCTGCGCGCAGAGCCTCAACCTCCCTTGCAATTTGCGCTTGAGCTTCGACGAGGCCTTGGCCTTTGGTGTTGCTGATAAACGCCGCGATGTCGCTCTGGTCGCCTTGCATGGCGGCAGCCTCTGCTTCATAGACGGCATCCATCTCTTCTAGTTCCTCGACGGTGGGAAGAGGAAAGCCGTCAGGACCCAGCGCAGGCGGAGCGGGGGATGGGCTCGGGGACCACTCGATCGGTGTCCCTTCGTCAGAGTCATACTGGTCCGCGCGTTGAGAAGGTGGTGCTGCAGATGGCTGCCTCTCTTGCACGCTGGACGCAGGCGAGCTAGGCTCGGCATGGGGCGGGCGAGGGGGTGTACGTGCCGGTGCCTCCGACTGAACCTTAGGTGGGCGCGAGACGGGAACTGCCTCTGGCGGTGGCGATTCGGATGGCTCGTGAGGGGCCTCCATTTCGGACGGAGTAGGTGACGGAGCTTTGCCCGTCATTACCTGAGGGGTTTCAGAGATTGCAGCGGTGTCCATTGCAGGCGCTTCTTCTCCAGCGACGCCACTGGCCTGCATGGCAACATCGTCAGACGCAGGCAGCGCGGAGACCGAGGGCGGCGTCAAAGCCTGACGAGTCGAATCGAGAGCTGCATCGGCTTCTGCATCTGTGGCAAAGGGAGCGACGGGGCTTTCAGCAGCAGCCTCTTCTTCTACTGCCACTTCGGCCCTTGCCTTTGCTGCTTGCGTTGCGAGGGAACTTGGCTCCTTGACGTCCTCATTGAGTATTTCCGTGGCGGCGAGGTCGTCACCCTTTGGAAGGGGCGCAACCGCAGGACGCAAACGACCGGCTTCATCTGCATCGTCGCCCTCTTCCACCTTGTACTCGCGTGTGACGTCCGGTGATGTGGCTGCAGCGGGCTTGGTTGCAGAAGTTGGCTCGACTTCTTCGTCTGGGCCGTGCTTTGCCTTTGATTCCTCGAGGGCCATTTTGTAGCCGTCGTCCACAATAGAAGCAACAGCTTCTTTCGTCTGTGGCTTGAGCTGAACTTCTCCCTCTTTGCCATAGTGGCTGATCTTCTGCTCGGGTTGAGGGGATAAGCTCACGCCTTTGTGGCTAACTGGCGCCGCTCGAACCTTCTGAGACTTCTTCCCAGATGGTGCTTTGCCGCGAAGAGGCTCGGGGTCTTCAATCTCTTCAATATGGTGTGACGTGATTTGCCGACCGGCTTTCTGCGATTGCGGATCGATCTCTTCGATGGCACTGGCATCGTCTTGCCCGATGGCGGGTTGCGCTACTTCAGCGTCGCTTCCGTAGATGGCAGCGTAGTCGGTCGCATCGAATGCGACGGCGTCATTCTCTGCATCAGACCCATGGAAAGAATTGGCAGAAGCCTCCACGTCCTCGAGCTCCATCTCTTCGTCGCTGACGGCTGTCGGCGATGCTGGACGATTTCTCTCGGATGCCGACAAAGCGCGAGCTAGATCTTGCAGCTCGTCCTTTTCCAATTGAGCGTCGCCATCCTCGTCGGACACCGACAGAACGTCTACCGAGCCCGCGTCATCCGACCCAGCTTCATCTTCGTACTCGTACTCGAACTCGAAGTCGGTCGGAGCGGCACCGCCGAGGTCTGGAGCGGCGCTCTTGCGTGGCACAAAGAGTCTACCTGCGCTGCCCTTTTCTTGCATCCTTTGACGCGCCATACGAAGCTGCTCCTCCAAGACTTCTCCCTCGTCAACGATGCCCTTTTCCCGCAGCTTCTCGCGGATGTGCTCTTCCGCTCGCTTGTTGATCAGCTGCTCGGCAATGGCTCTCCGAACCTCGGGATTGTTGGCCTCGGACGGACGGAAATGTGCCGAGGGTGAGCGGGAGGCCATACTATCGGAGGGACGTCGACTCGGTGCCACGTCGGGGACTTCCACTTCCTGCAAGTCCATCGCATCGTCGTCGTCATCGAAGGCCCCTTTGGACGAGCCGTGCTCATGGTCAGAGTCATCATCTTCGTCTGAAGAGAGATTGACGCGATCTGAACCTCCCCCGACTACAATTGCCTTGTCCTTGCTAGTGCCTTGCTGGTTGCGTACGCCCAAGACGAAACCAGCTTCGTCGCCGCCCCTCCTGATGAGGACGTACTCTCGATTTCTCTCTCCTGCAACACGAATGGGGACCTTGATGTTTGCGTCTCCAATCTCGTCGGTGACCTCGAGCACTCGTTGTGTAAGCTCGTTGCGGTTCTTGAGATTAAGTACCTGGGCCTTGGAAAAGTCGATGGGGTTAGGTGATGCTTTGAGCATCTGCTGCAGACGCTTGTAGGAGGTTCCTCGGGACGCAGCGCGCATGTCTCCCACGAGCTCATATTGCAACTCGAATGGCAGGGAACGGAATAGTGGCGAGGACATGTCGATGTCCGAGGGTGTGATCGAGGAGAGTAAATGTCTGAGCTCCGAGTCGGTGGCAAAGCGGAAATCGTTGCGCCGACCTCGTCGCGGACCCCCGCTGCCCTGATCGGCCGCAGTGGCTTTGCTGGTGGATGCAGTCACAGAAGACAGCTCTTGATCGAGCGAAGGAAGGGCATAAGGGTCTTTGTGATAGTCGGCGCTCTTCTTCTTTGTGGCAGCTGCCGCTTTGGACGGCGAAGCGGAGGTGATTCTGGAAGTCGAAGCTCCATGTCCTGACGGGCTCTGTGAAATGGAGGGGCGAGAGGGAGCAGACGGGCGAGGTGGAGCATCGTGGTCATCATAGTAGACGACGTTGGCGCCTAACCCTGGACCGCTTTCTCCGACGGCAGCACCTGATGAGTCAGACTGGTTCGTACGAGGCGCAGATTGGCCCTGTCCTGCTGCTACATGCTCCAGGGCAGCCTGTCGCAGCTGGGCATTGAGCAGCTTCTTGGCGGCGAGTGCGTGAGACTCCTTGGCCCCTTCCCTGCGGGTCTTGCGACCAATCAGAGTCTGGCGCTTCATGACCGGGGCACCGCCATCGAAGACAAACACCGGTCTAAGGCCATAGTGAAGGAGCTTGCATATCCGCCAGAAGAAGCCGAGGATGTGTGCATTGGAGAGTGTGCGACCCTCCTTGTCTCTCATGGCCATACGGAAATGGTAGAGCCAGATGGAGGAGTCGACTGCAAAGCGCTTCCCCTCGAGATCTTCCAGCTTGATGGGCCTAGCGGCCGGCTGCAACAATGACCACAGGCCTTGAACACCCATGTTGTCTTGTTTCCGAGGGAGAGTACTAGATCAAGAAGCGGGTGGCGCTAAGTCGACTCGGCAGGCCCTACTCGATCCGCGCCACCGGCGGTGAGACAGGGTGCAACGCGGCCAGCTACCGTGGAGTGTGATGTCCGTTGTTGCGGAAAGTGGTGTGATCCTCCATTCGAAACGATGATGAGATGGTGTTACGCGAAGAAGTAGGACAAGAAGGAAGTCCGTCCCGTCTCCAATTGCAAGGGCCAGGTTCGGATGGCAAGTGCGCCGGAGCCGAAGCGACTCAGCCAAGGGCGGACGGAAAGGGAAGACGCGACGCGTCGCAACTGCTTCCGCGTTCCTGTCGGATTTGCTTCCGTTTGCATCCGTTGAGACTCTGCTGCTCGCCTCGCTCTCCTCTGAACCGCTCCTCGTTGCCTCTTACCCCTTTGCAACTATGCTCAGCACCTCGAACTCCTCTGACTCTGCAGCCGGCAGGCATTCCCGCACCTTGTCCACCGGGTGCAACTGCATCCCACTGCGTCCCAGATTGTCTTGATCAAGAGGGTTCCCAGCTCGATCAACGAGAGCAAGCAGGACACAAGCCTATGCACCCAGTAGAGCGCGAGTCTCGGCGCATAGAATCTAACTCTCCAGGTATCTCGTTGCAAGCCAGCATGCATCCCCTCAAAACAGGCGGTGAGGTATCGACCGACAAGAAGGCTCCCTCTCCCCGCTCAGTGCCGCAGACGAGCGGCTCAGCCAGCCGTGGCTCCGATGCTGACGCCCGAGGAAGCATTGCGAGCGCGTCCAACTCACCCAGCGCAGAGTGCGAAGACGCAGCCAGACAGCTGAAATGCAAATTGGGCGGCATGACAATGCGGACAAACATATGCAGCGACGGCAGAGACACCATTGCCTACCCTCCCGTTCAAGCAATCACGGGCGATACACTCATCGTGTACCTTCGCTTGGGAGGCAAAGATCGAAGGGGGGCGTACTCAGAGGAAGGACTCCTGCGCTGGGTGCGGGTCAACAAGCGGAGGAGCCGAGAAGAGCTCGAGGCAAAATTCTTCGAGAGGCCAGGGTGGCCTAGCGAGTACGGCTTCTGGAGGACAGTGCTGGGAACCTTTCTCGGCGGCCACAATGGGGATGTGGACGTGCGGCTGCATGCCGTCCGTCCCCGAGAAGAGGGCACAAGTAGGTGGCTGACCTATGGTACTGAGGTCCAGGGCGGCATCATCGAGCTCAGCGACGAATTGGCTGCCACCCAGGTGGATTCGATCGCGGCACAAGGGGGGCTGGAAGACGTGGCGGAACTGTTTTGGAGGTTTGAGGGCAACGTACAGGGTGAGTGTTATCGCGAGTGACGAAGGGATCGGCAGCCCCGTACATCATATAATGCAGCTGACGAGTTTCATGCCGCTCTCGTTGACCCCATTGTTTTCTTCAGACGTTGCCGTCATCCACTACAAGGACGTGAAGCATGAAGACACCTCCACGACCAGTTATCCTTTAGGATCGCTCAAGACGCGGGGAAATTTCTCCAGAGAGGACGTTGACAACATGGTGCGCGCGTATTACATATCGCTCCACCAGAACAAGCGGCACTGGACCACCGACGATGAGAGAGCGGCTTATCTCGACAAGTTCGGCCCTTTCAGTGATTGCCCAGCACCGCTGGAGGCGGCACACATCATCCCCTCGACGAGGCATCACTCGGTGTATAACCGACTCTTTCTCCGACGTAGAGAGAAGACGAGGGGCGGCGCAGGTCTCTCTGTGGACGGGTGGGGTAACGGGTGGATGCTGCCGAAGCCGCTTCACTCTGACTTCAGCTCGCGCCGGGCAGTCTTGATGCCCTTTCCCTGTCTGGGGTGGACCGCGCCCGGGAGACCACGTCGGCTGACGGAAAAGTTCACCCCGGGCGGGCCGGACACGACCAACCCTCTCTCCGTGGCCGAAGACATCGAGGTTATTTACCTGGAAGCGCCCGAGAGACCCAGCCGTCCTGTGCCTTTGCCTGCGACAAGCCATGTGCCTGCACAGTACCGCAGGCACTTCAGGCCACCCAGCGCTGCCTTCTCGTACACAGCCGTAGCCACCCTGCTCTCGAAAATCATCTCTGATGACCTGCTAGCTTTCTGCAGGGAGATGACGGCTTCGACCTTCCCCGATGAGGATTTGCAGGACGAATGAACGCTCTCACAGGGATCTGTGGCGAGTTTGAGCCGATTGAGCGAATCAGCGTCCTTGTCCTCTTCGACGCCTCCCCTCATCGATTACACCAAACCTCCGCATGTCAATCGCTCAGCACCAAAGACACACCGAAAGAGGCCCCCCGCCACACTGTATCCAGGCACAGAGGCGTATGAACTGAATTTTACCGATTCCTGTCTTATGAGCATTGCCAGCAATTTGTTCTACCCCTGTGAGTCAGAACATACCCACCCACTCCCTTGCCTTTGGTAAACTAGCATGTATGAGATTTACCTCGTCAATGTCACAATCGGTCAGGAGTCACTTGACTGCGAATGTCTTCACATCTAAGTTCAGGCTCTTGGCGACTGATTGACGCTTGCTCCAATACAATACAATACCATACTGGCCGAGCTTGGAGTCCCACCCATGCTGATGACGTCGTCTTTGCGGGAAGCGGGGCCGCGTCAAGGCCGTCGTCGCGTGAGCCGGCGCAAGTACGACGCGCTCGGCGTCTCGGCCCCGCCTCGAGCGATGTTCCCGGTCTGTGCGCCGCTGGCGGAGGTGGACGAGGCACTAGGGCAGAGGGTGGCGCCGACGGGAGGAGTCCGCGCCTCTTTTATTTGGCTGGACTGACTGAATTGCCCAATTGGCAGAGACGAGAGGCGGCTTCTTCAAAGGGGGGCGAGGCAAGGCGTGGTTCCAAGGGCTTGCAAGATATGATATAGAGAGAGTGGGCGTGCATCCACGCCATCCTCAAGACCACTGACGACTCGATCCGGATGAAAGGCTTGGAGGAAGCCTCACGCAAGACTACGATTGCCACTACGGCCACGCGCAACATAACGACGAGCTGCCACGAGAACCCTCGAGTGTCACTCTCCGTCTGACGGCACCCGGCGACAATCAACGTACCTTGTGGGGCAGGCGGTTCGATCACGCTTGACAGCGCAACTTTCCACCACAGCACACACTCTTTCCCCCTGGCACGCATCGCACGCATACTTCTACACCCCAATATCTCTCTCTCTCTGCAACCGCCCGCCATGTCTTCGCAACCAGGCACTACGCCCTCTGCGGGGTCCGATGCAGCCTCGACGGTGACACCTGAGCAGCAGTCCAGTCAGCCTACCCAGCCTCCCCAGCCTCCGCCCAGGCCAACGCCGCGGACGTCAGACTCGGCCTCTCCACAGCGCAAGGGCAGCGCGTCTCCCGAGGGCAGACCATCCTCTCCACCTGCAACCACCGCAGCGGGCCTCTCCCACAACCACATCCTCACCGCCGCATCCGTCGTGCTCCTCCTCCTCGTCCTTCGCGCGGGAACGCTCAACCTCATTCTGCTCGTCCTTACTGCGGCTGTCCTCCTCGTCAACCCCTACGTGAGGACATTCCTCGACCTACCTCCCACAGATGCCGCATCGGCTCATGCACAGGACAAATCGGCAGCCGACGCATTCTCCGCCTTTGACCCTGCCAAGTACTTTGCGGCCTTTTCCCTTCGGGGCCCCAAGGAGTCCCCTTCGGACGACAATGGCAGGGACGAAGCTGGCGCTACTTCGCCCGCAGAGAGACAGGTGGGCAGGAGCGAGGCGCAAGACGCTCGCAATGGCCCAGCAAGGCAACTCGAGAAGCTGCCTCCCAACCTCGACCAGGCTGTGGACCAGCTAGCTCCTTTAATCATTCGTGACTTTATTCAAGGCTGGTGAGTTCTCAACCACCGACACCTTCCCGCATAACAACCCGCGACTGACCGCGTCATCCCCCCAACACCACCATCAATCGCAGGTACAACCACCACTCCTTTGGCCATCCTTCCTTTCCTCGGAGCGTACGCTCCACCATCGACTACATGGTTGCGTCCATGTGGACCAAGGCTCTGACGTCGCGCCTGCACTCCGTCGACGTCGCCACCGAACTACTCCTCACTGGGTCGTCGGTGTTCCTCACTTGCATCCGTCGGAAACGAATGGCCAGCGCCGCAGCCGCAGCCGGCGATCGGTCAGCCGCAAATGCAGCCCGGAGAGGCGGCACAGGGCACTGGAGCAGCAACGAGGAGCGGATAGCCTCGCTGCGGTCTGCCATGCAGTCCCTCTTTGAGCGTCACCTGCCGCCCAATGAGCGAGAGTCGGATCTCCTCTTCTCCGTCGTCACAGAGATTCTGACCAAGCAGCTCTGGAACCTCATCCTTACTGTGGGAGAGCCCGACTTTTTGAACCGCAGTCTAGTCGAGTGGAAGCAAGGCCAGATGGCTGCAGCGCAACAGAACCCTGATTCGCAGCAGCGGGCACCTTCCCCGCTTAGGCCGCCATCGCGCATGTCCGAGAGGTCAGCGCCAGCGTCGCGGCCGCCCTCTGTCGCTCCAGACAGACCTCATCACATCATCTCGCGACCCCCTTCGGCTGTTCCTGAGAGGCCGCCGTCGGTTCCTGCGCGGCCAGTGGGCGCCGGTGGCCCTACCATTTCGATTCCCGATCGCAGCATGATCTCGTCGCCACCTTCACGCGCAGACTCGCCCATGATGCCTTCTTTCATCTCGCAGGGCAGAGGGGGCGCCGCAAATGCCCCGGGCCACGCAAGGGTCAGCTCGCCCATCAACACTCGCAATGGAGCTGACCACGCCCCCACGACTCCTCAGAGTCCAACTGTGCAGGGACCATCATCACGCGCTTATCAGGGCCAGAACCTCTCGGCCATGTCGACGCCTGCCTCTACGAGGACTCGCGCAGATGCGCCGACCCGCAGTTCCTCTGAATTCTCAGACGGATTCTCGGCAGTCGTCGGCGGATTGGGGAGCGTAATCAAGGGCGTTGGAAAGGGCGCCGATGCACTCGTGGGCGGGGTTGGCGATGCTCTGAACGGACAGACATCCAATAGTCCTGCGCATTCATTGGCGGCCTCTACGGGTTACAGCCCCAACGACGCTTGGCGGCGGTCGCCCTCTGCAGTCGACCGGGCATCGAGACAGCCTGCCGTGCTACAAGACCAGCACAATGCCATCCGGAAGAAGCAGCCTCCCAAGAAGGAGAATGACCTGACAGACCTCATGGCAGCGCAAGCTGCTTGGCCCAGCAATCTGCCAGCGACGCTAGGGCGATTGGCCGAGGGTGAAAGCTTGCCAGATAGCCTCAAATCGGGTCTGAAGCAGCCGGTTTCGAGGCCTTCGGCGCCTGCTGCATCAAATGGTGAATCGGCCAGCGCGACAAGGAGCCAAGCGTCTCCACCTCGGATGACATCGTCGCTGCCGTACGAGCTCTCTCCCCGCCAGTCGGTGGATTCATCTTCCCACAGCGGCTTCAGAACGCAGAGTCCTCCCGTGTACGGAGGTCAATACATGTCCCCGTCCATGCAGCCATCCCAAACAAGACCATCTCTGCCGGCTAGACCGCCCTCGACGTCGAGTCAGATGGGACCTCCCTCTATGCCACCACGACCTCATCCGGGCATGTCCTCACTGCCCCCTGCCCCGGCGTTGAGCGCTGTGCTCTCCCGCAGCGACCCGCAAGGCCTCTACGACGCCTTTGAAGCATTCTTGGAAAACCCGCCACCCTCTGTCGCATCTGTCAGTGCGCCAGGCGAGGGCGAAGAGCTTCTGCGGCTGCAGATCGGACTGGGCACCATTGAGCGTCTGGTGCCCGAAGGCGCAGGCGAGGAAGCCGAGATGTTCCGCGAAGATGCGAGCACCATTCTTTCAAAAGCCCGCGACGGTCTGCGCCGCGCACTGGCGTCGTACCCTGAGCTGACCGAGGCAAGGACATCAGCCAGCCGCAACGTACTGGAGACGCTCGACATTGCCATTGCCAAGCTCGGATTTGGCAAGGACGGTTTCGAGGCAAAGGAGGGCACCGTCCGCGATGCGCTGCAGCCCGTACAAGACTGTCTGACGGCGCGCCTCAAGAAGCTCTTCGATCTCTTTTGGAAGTTCCGCTGCGAGAGGCAGAAGGAGGAGCGGCGGCAGAGCTCCACGGGCAGCTCCGTGCCGCCCATGATGAATGCGGGCCTTTCATACGAGCCACGGCGGAGAGAGCCTCCCCATGTGCCTGCGACGCCTCCTCCTCCTCCTACTGCTCCTCCGCAAGTGCCGGCCCGGCCTGGTGGGGTTGGCCAAGTGACTTCGGATCTGGGTTCGCAGGTATTTGGCGCGGGCTCTTCCGGTCCTACCCCTCCGTCAATCAAGCGCACCTCCCTACAAGCACCGAAGCCCCGTCAGGCCATCATCGACCACCTCATCGATCTGGACGACGAAAACGACGAGGAGCAGGAGCAAGAGCCATTCGGATCCGGTCCCTCGACTGGCATGTCTCTGCCTTCCGTAACTGTGTCGGTAACAGACATCTCGGCCAATGTCGACCGGCCGAATGCGCAAGTGGACACCCGGACATTCGAATTCATCTGTGCCGTTGAGGGTGGCCCCATTGCAGGAGAGGGAGAAGGCGGGGGCTTTGTTCTGGTGCGACGGTGGGCAGAAGTCGTGACCCTCGATCGCGACCTGCGCAGGCTGCAAGCGCAGCAGCAGCAGGGCGCCCCGGGCCCGCTGGCATACATCCAGGTGCCAGTCCTGCCCAATACCAAGGGCCGGACGAGCGCGATGCTCTCGGCAGAACTCGAAGGATACCTGGCTGCGATTCTGTCCAATCCCGACTTGGCCTCGGCCGTGCCTGTGGAGAAGTTTGCGGACCGAACGCGCGCGGCGACGTCTGCGGCAGCAGTCAAGGCGGGCTTCAACCCCTTTTCGAGTGGCGTGGTGTTGGGACGCAATCTGGGCAAGAATCTGGTAGAGGGTGTGGGTGCCGTGGGTAAGGCAGCTGCCAGCGGCCTGCAGATGCCCGCCAACATTGGCGCTGCAGCGGCGAACAGCGCAGCCAAGGGCTTTGGTGGTCAGCAGCAGCAGCAGCAGCAGCGCGACGAGGGTGCTGGTGCCACTTTGCCGAGAGAGCGAAGCGAGGCCTCGAGTCTGGCTGCGTCGGCGTCGGCGTCTGCTTCGCTGGCAGACGAGTCTGTCAACTCGGTAGCAAGCAGCATCGGGTGCGGTGCGACGAGCAGCGCTGCTGCGGCCGCTGCGGCCGCTACGTCTGGCCTGCCCACGTCAGACGTGGCCTCCAAGTCGTCGCAAGGTCTCTCTGCACGCGCACTGGACGCGCTCCTCACCTCCATTTTTGCCCTCGCAGACGAAGCCCTATCCCTCACGGGCGCTTGGTCAATGCGACGCGGCGTTGTCCGCCTGCTGCAGTCTGTGGTACGGCAGAGCTACTCTGGCGCAATCGTGTCGGCCTTTGACGGCACGGCGTCTGCGCTGTCGTCCGAGTCTGTAGCGGGCTGGGTGGACAAGGCACGCACGTCCTTCTGGGCGGGCCCGCCCGACGACTTGCCTGGATCGGGCAGGCCGAAATTCTCGTATGAAAAGGGCGCGGTGCGCACCGCGAGGGAGCGCGTAGAGAGCGAGGAGCGGGCAAGGGAAATTGTAGTGGCATATGCGCCTAGTCAGGCAGCCTTTGTCCTTGGTCCCGGCGGGAAGAATGCGTGCGAGCGCGCGCTGGAAGCGGTGCATGGCGTCATCTGCGAAGATGAGGGTGCCCTCGATTTGGCCCTGACATTGACGTTGAGGCTGTTGCAGATGCTGTAGTGCGTGCGGGGCGGAGGAGCGGGCAGGCGTCGAAGGAAAAGGAGTTTGAAGGGGTCGTCACACACCTCTCATTTTTATGCCACTTTAATGCTATGGCTGGCGGCTTTGTATTGTTTGGTTCCGTCGCTGTGCGCTTCCGTCGGACCTCCGCCGTGCGTAGATCCGTCCTTGCTCTGTTACCCAGGAGATGGAAATGTGCCTCAAGTTACTGACACGAAGCACGACGAAGGAGAAGACAGAAGAACGAGAAAGTCCTGCCTTTTATCAGAGACGATCCGCTCGATCGCCTGCTTCTTGTGTGGCGCCACAAAATGTTGCATTGCGGCACGAGGCATAGCCGCCTACATACGGAGCCGCGTCCGCATGATCACGCCGAGAATAGTCTCAGCGCGAAGCAGCAGCAGCGAGTGCGAGATCTGGCCTGCGGGGTCGGGTCGCGGGCCGCAACGTCACTTGTCACTCCGACGTCCCGCACCTGCTCCATGAAAGGAGATTCCAGACCTCTGCAAATGCCCCGGCTGTGTGACTCCGTTCAAAGTCTCTGGGCGGTGGCGGCGGCGGCGGCGGCGGCGGCGGTGGTGGTGGTGATGGTGGCGGTCGCGATGGTCCCTGCCTACCTGCGCTGCGCTGCGCCTCTCCATGCCACGTGGGGTGCCTATGTGCGTGCAAGGGCGCGCCTCTCGATGCGATGCCAAGGCTTTTGACCCGACGGGCAAGACGAGAGAGAGACGGACAAAAAAAGGGCTCCACCCAGGGAGTGCCTGCCTGCCTGCCCGTCCGCCCGCGATATCGGCTGCACATACAATGTGTGCAGTGGACTGGCGGTTGCTATTGCTTGCTTTGGTCGTGCCTCGGACGTGCCAAGGCCGCGACACGACACGACGCACCAGCCCGCCAGCCAGCTAGCGAAAGCCAAGCCAAGCCATTCCGGGCTATGCGTGAGAGTCAAACTAGCAATTCCAACCCGCCAGCCAAGGCTCGACATTAGTCATTACCTTGATTTGATGGTATTGATTGGCCCAGGGGAGGGGCGGGCGGGCCGGGCCGGTCTCAGAAGAGGGGGAGGGGGAGAGGGTAGTGCCGCGCGGTCGCGGTGATGCGATGCCGTCCGTGTGAGTTTGAGGGTTCAGGGCGTATCGTGTGCGTGTTGCGTGTGCGGGTGCGTGTGCGTGTGCGTATGGGCGAGGCGGGCGGGCGGGCAGGCGGGGCAGGGGTGGAGAGGCCCAGGCACAAGCAACAAGCACAGGCACAAGGACAACACACACGCGCACACGCAGGGCGCGGGCCGAGTAAGAGTTCGAGGGGCCCAGGCGGTCCAAGCGGTGAGCAACAAGCACCAGCCATCAGCCACCAGCCACCAGCCACCACAGCCGCCCGCTCGTTGGCCCGCGGAACTCACCGACGCCAATCGAATATCCGTTCGCACGTACAGCGTTGGCCAAGGAGCGGACCTCGAAGAATCTTGGTAATTTCTCCCTTGAATACACATCCAACAATCACACCTCGCCTTGGCTGCCATCCTTTATTCCGTCCCCACTACATCGCGCATCGCAAATCCCCAACGCGACCATTCACCCACCAGGGAAACCATCCCCTCGACCGTACACCACCTCCACCTACTTTATACCAACTCAAGCAAGAAGCACTCTCTGCTTAGCACCCAGCCAGCCAGCCACGAACGACTGATACCATCCTCTCCTCCTCCTCCAAACGAGCACGCACACACTTACACGCAAAATGGGAAAGAATCAATCTAAGCTCACGCCCGAACAGCTCGTAGACCTTCAGAAGAGCACCTACTGTGCGTTGGCGGCGGCCCACCGATTCGCCTGTACTCGCAGCAAAGGCGAGTTCAGGAACACGTTTGCTGACGTTCTTCTGTCCTTTCTCGCACATTTTTACCGAGCAGTCGACCGCAAAGAGCTCCAGCAATGGTGCGTCCTCTGGAGCGTCTCTTCTTCGCAGCATTCCCACATACTGATCCCGCCGTAAACGTCTGTGCCGCCCCCCGCGCAGGTACAAGGGCTTCCTCAAGGACTGCCCATCTGGTGTCCTTGACAAGGCCGAGTTCTCCCGCATCTACAAGCAGTTTTTCCCCTTTGGCGACCCATCAACGTTTGCCGAGTTCGTTTTCAACGTATTCGACGAAAACAAGAATGGGACCATCGACTTCAAGGAGTTCATCTGCGCACTCAGCGTCACATCGAGGGGAAGGCTCGATGAGAAGCTCCGCTGGGCGTTCCAGCTGTATGACCTAAATGGTGATGGCACGATTACGTACGATGAGATGCTCACCATTGTTCGAAGCATCTACAAGATGACGGGTCAGATGGTCAAGCTTCCCGAGGACGAGGACACGCCCGAGAAGGTGAGTGTCAGCGCGAGGGACAGTTGATACGAGTGCATAACTCGAGCTGATGTCCATCTCTCATCCTGCTGTGCCGCGTGCCCACGCAGCGCGTCGATAAGCTATTCCGAATGATGGACAAGGACAAGAATGCTCAGCTGTCGTTCGAGGAGTTCCAAGAAGGTTCCAAGGCAGACCCGACGATTATCAGCGCCTTGACATTGGTGAGTCGTCGCGCCTAGCAGTCAGGCCTAGCTGTAGTCGCTCACCTCATACGCAATCTTTTGCCCTGTAACCACCTGCCAACAGTACGACGGTCTGGTATAAAAGCGTTGTTTCTCGCCTCGCAGACTAGCGCCACCTGCCATTCCGCTCCATTCTCCCGTCTTCTATGCGCGATATGCTTCTATCCATCTTCACACTTCAAACACTACCCTCGCGCCTCTCGCTCAGCATCTCTTCTCCTCTCCAATCTTTTCGTCGTCGGCGCTGGTCAGGCTGGATCGGCCAGCTAGTTTTGCAGCAGCAGCAGCAGCAACGGTATGGTATTGAAGGCTCAAGGGACTTGCTTCAATCAGGACTTTGGCCGACTTTGGGCACGGCAGCTAGCTGCCTCTCAGGCGGCACAACAGTCGCGGGTAGACCCGTGTATATAAAGACCGCGTAAATATGAGAATCAGATTCAGTGTTGCAATTGCAACGGTACGATCAGCATGCAGCATATCAACAGAAACAAAGTTTTAGCCGACCTCCAAGCAGTCTCGGCCTCGCCCCAGCGAGTCTGCGCTTGTCCTTTCCATCCCGTCGCAAAGGCGGTTCTCCGCAGACGCGCGCTGGCCTCGTCCATGTCGATGAGGGTTGAGCAGTGGGCATCGGTAGGGGCGATGCTTCGTCCTACCACCAGTACAGGCCTGAGCGCACAGGGAGGGGGCCGAAAAGAAGCGGTGCTCGTCGTTGGGTCTCGGTCTCGGTCTCGGCCGTTGGCGCCTCTGGGTCTTGAGACTGGATGGCAGAGTGTGGAGAGCGTGACGGGAAGAACATGGAATGGGATGGCCCTCCCGCTTGATCTGTCGCATAATTCCGCGCCTGGCATACAGTCACAGCCAGGGGTGCGCAGAGTCGCCTCGGCATTGCTTTGCTAATCGACCGGCTTCTGCTAGAGACTGAAGTAAGGTGGTGGTAGAGCTAGAGGCCGGAGGCATGCACCCAGACGGGCGGTGCACTCGCGAGACTTGCTGCGCGATTGACGTGGATCTTGGCGGTACGAAGCTCAACTCCGCTCGGCTTGACTTGGCGCCGTTCCTGTTCCCGGCTGTGAGCACCCTACGCGAGCGCACTTGGCTGCACCTTGGCTTGGCGAGAGCCGTCACAACGGTTCATGAGGCGATGCTTGAGGGTGCACAGCCGTCGATCGGGAATGGTAAGGACCCAGAAAGCGGCTTGCACTTCCAAGGCCGTCCGGTAGAGGCCTCTATGGAAGGGAGCTGTGCCTCGATGGGTCGAGAGTATAGACGATTCCCTGGTGGAGGAAACGAATGGAAAGCAGTATCAAAAGGGGACGTTCAGCATGCAGTCACATTGGATGAGTGTCGTAAATTCAGTCGTTGCGCCCAATCGGTGCCACGCAGACTCACATTATTGGAAGTCTTGACGACGTGCTTTGCGTTGCTCAAGGTGATGAGACACTTGTTGACCTTTGCCTGGGGCAGATCGGGAGCACGAACAATGTCGGCGATGCGTGCTCCGGAAGGACCAGCAGCAATGAGAGCCATGATCACCGAAGTTGCCAGGCGTCGTGCAGCGGGGTCTCCACCGCGATACTCTAGCGGCAAAGTCTCGATGATCTCCTCTGCGTACTTTTCGCGCTTCTTCTTCTGCGCCAGCGTGATCCTCGGTTTCGCTCCTGCAGGGGCAGCCTTTCCTGCTGCCGTTGAGCCTGCGGCGACGGACGGGGGCCTTGCGCCGGCAGCGGAAGGGGCGCCACCTGCAGTGGACTTTTTCATAGCACTCTTGAGTGGCGCCTTGGGTGGGGGCGGCGCAGCCTCGAAGCTGTGGTCATCGTCTTGCGTCATGTACGTTTGGTCTGCCATCGTCGACTGATGCTGGCTGTACGGCGATCCAGGGGCTCCACCGCCTCCGCCCGTGTAGACTGGGATATTGCTGCTCATACTGTTTCTCGGTGCTGATCCCTGCATCTTGGGATCCTGCGACCAGGCGTCTCTTTCCTTGGCTCGCTGAAAGTTCTCCTCTTGAGGCGCCTCGGACCACTCGATACAGTAGGCGGCGGCCTTGAGCCCATACAGGAACATTCCAAACCCTTCATTGAAGGTATTGAGCGCGTCGTGAATAGTGGAAAGGTCTTGCAGGTTCGATGCCAAGATGGATGTCTCATCGGATAGGTTACCAAGGGCACCCTCGAGGAAAGAGAGAGGCGTGGTCTGTGATGCGCCGCGAGACTGCGACAGGGCGGACAGGGAGCCGCGAGAAAGGCGCCGAAGCGGAGTGGTGGGGCGGCTGATGGACATAGCCGTAGCGTCGTATTGCTGAAATGTGGGCGAGGTTGAGATTAGGGAGGCGACGTTGCGGAAAAGGAGGGTGAGGTGTGGAATCGGACAAGCGAGAGGTGTTGGTCTGCGAGCGGGGCCTGTGCGAGTTTCTTGTTGCGCCGTCAAGTCAACACGCTCGGCCATCCACACGCGTCGCGATGACGCGCGCACGTCAAGGCGGACGGACAGGCCACGGAATGCACCCAGGGCGTATTGTACGGTGACTCTCGAGGCGCACAACCAGGCGCACAAAGGTCATTCAGTCCAGAACCAAGCAGCTCGATCACTCTGGGCAGTGAGCTCATCCGTCGTCGCAAAGCTGTTGAACAATGAACAGTCGGCACAGCAGCCATGATTCCTCTGAAGCTTTGTGCGGTGACCAGAGGAGTCGAGTACGTAGACGTCTCAATGGCTGCTTCACGGGCAAGGCAGCCCTCCTTCTGAGAAGGAAGCTGACCTTGGCCACGATTTGGGATTCAGGCACTCGCGCTAGCATGCAAATTTGGCTGAGAATGGAGTGGCTGGCCAACGTCGACCCAAACACACCAGGTGCCCAGGGGCCTCGTCGTGGGCACGTGTCTTTCTGAAATCGACGTTGATTCTGATGTGCACGCAATGCAAATTTCCCAAGGTTCCAGGACAGGAGCAATACGAACAGTGAAGCGAAGTCCAGGAGTGCGGCACATCCCTGCCATGTGCCATGTGCGAGACCAAGGCATCATTGCAAACGCTACCATCCCTTACTCGTCGTCCTCCTCCTCTTCGTCTTTGGCATCGAAGTCACCGTCCTTGTAAGCAGCAATTCCCTCGATGTTGCCAAGGTCTGCAGCAAGTCCGTCGCGTGGGTATGTCTGTATGCGATCGATGGAGAGGGGTAAAATAGGCAGGTCTTGCATTAGCTTGTGCATCAGGAACGCAGCAGGACCCTTGTCCGTTTCCAAGACCTGGGATTTCATTGAGCGTTACTCACCCGTGGCAATGCCGGGGAGTCTGCCTTGGTAGCGTAGACGACTCCAGCAAAGGCTGCAATGCAAGAGGCTGCGATGCAGACCTGGAAGAGAGCGGAAGAAGGCTTCACGTTGGCGTGGACATCAGGTCCCCAAACGGACAAGAGGTCATCTTGCTCGTGTAGCTGTTTGCACAATGGGGAATCGAGATATGTAATGGTGATGAGAAGATGTGAAAATCAGACAATCATCATAGGGTCAAGGACAAGGCGTTTGTTGTCAGCAACTTCTCCGCTGTATTGCAGAGCGTAGCCGTGACCCCGTATAGCAGCTACTGATCTCCTGTCCATGCATCAGGCAGCCTTGGAAGGCAAATCCATCTCGCCCTAACAGCATCCGGGCAGACAATTGGGGCATATACGCAAGCGACACTCACCGTCTCGCCAAAGTTACGCTTGTCCTGGCCATCCCACCAGCTCTTGTCCCACTTCCTGACCTGGTAGGACCTGTAGGGTACTTCGGGGTAGTCTCCCAGCTGCGGGTCCTTTTCGCTCGAGCGAATGATGGAGGATGTGAATGTACGAGCGCTGCAAGCCGCTCCACGCGAGGCGGCAAGGGCGGCTCTCGGCCCTGCGGCGAGCGAAGCAGAGCGGAGAAGAGACATGGCTGACGAGGATCCGTCGGGCGGCTGCTATGAGAGAGCTTTGAAGAAGAGTGGGAACGTCGCGACGTCGATGTGAATGTATGCTATCGCCGTCGTCGTCGTCGTCGTCGTCGTCGTCGTTGATTCCAAATCGACCGTCGTCGTCTTGGCTCACCGCGATGGCCTTGGGACGGGGATGGAGGGCTTCGGGCCCAGTCCGGGTTGGGCGGACCCGGGGGCCAGCAAGAGAGTCCCGGGTTGGCACCGAAGACGCGCGCTGGACTCCGCCCCGGTTCACGAGCGGGGCGCCACTCACGCCCAAGCGGGTTGCTGCTCCCCCGCACCGCCAACGACCGACGACCGACGAGCAGGCCAAACACGAGGAGCAACGCCCAACGCCCTCAGGTCAAGACGCGTGCGAGCATAGACGATACGCGGGCGACGCTGCTCCACAGAAGACCAGGTTGACCATCATCGAATCGCAGCTCATCGCCACGCTCATTTTCACATCACTCGGCCTCGAACGCATCGCATCGCATCACATCACACTCCTTCTGCATCGGGACTTTCAGAAGCGCAAACGCATCAACCAAACGCTGCTACTGGAATCGACCTCTCACGCGCCCATTCGTATTCATATTGAGCCGCTCGCACCACAGTTCCTCCCCTCAAAGATTCACTCCTAGAGCCGCCCAGATCCCTGGCATATACCCGTCGTTCGACCATACTGCAAATCTTTGAAGACCCGCGCCACCTGCTCCCCGTCCCGCACACACTCCACAGCCAAGATGACAGACGTCGCTGTACAAGATCAGTGGATCGCACACCTGGGCGACTGCAAGCAGCTCTCAGAGGCCGATATCAAGACTCTATGTGAAAAGGTTAGCAAAACCGGACCGATGTCACACTGCCTCGTCCACCTCTTCTGACCAACATACCGCTGCATTCGATCATTCCCATGGCATACCGTGTCCTTCCCCCATCAGGCTCGCGAAATTCTATTGGAGGAGTCGAATGTGCAGCCCGTGCGATGCCCCGTCACAGTCTGCGGTGACATCCATGGCCAATTCCACGATCTCTCCGAACTCTTCCGCATCGGCGGCAACTCCCCAGACACAAATTACCTCTTCATGGGCGACTACGTCGACCGAGGCTACTACTCGGTAGAGACAGTTACCCTCCTCGTCGCTCTCAAGGTGCGGTATCGCGACCGGGTCACCATTCTCCGAGGCAACCACGAGTCGAGGCAGATCACTCAAGTATATGGCTTCTACGACGAATGCTTGAGAAAGTATGGCAACGCAAATGTGTGGAAGTACTTTACAGACCTCTTCGATTATCTGCCCCTCACCGCCCTCATCGATGACCAGGTGAGTGAAAACATCCGTTTCCCGCGCGTATATCCTCGGACGCGGTCTGCTCCCGCATCTGCCGCAATCGTTGACGCCCGTCTCAACTTTGCCCCTCCTCATCCGCCTCAAGATCTTCTGTCTGCATGGCGGCCTGTCGCCGTCCATTGACACATTGGACCACATTCGAAGCATTGACCGAATTCAAGAAGTGCCGCATGAAGGTCCCATGTGCGATTTGCTTTGGTCAGACCCAGACGACCGGTCGGGCTGGGGCATCAGCCCGCGTGGAGCAGGATACACATTCGGACAAGACATTTCCGAGGCATTCAACCACAACAACGGTCTCACGTTAGTCGCACGCGCCCACCAGCTCGTCATGGACGGCTTCAATTGGTCGCAGGAGCGCAACGTCGTCACCATCTTCTCGGCACCCAACTACTGCTACCGGTGCGGAAACCAAGCAGCCATCATGGAAATCGACGAGAACCTCAAGTACACGTTCCTCCAGTTCGATCCGGCACCTAGGGCGGGCGAGCCCCTCGTCAAAAGGAGGGTACCCGATTATTTCCTATAGATCGACGGCGAGCAACGGATGCGGGAAGGAAATCCAAAAGAGGGCACAACGAGGGCCAGGCGGTCGAATCGAGGAAGCCTTGTGCGACTACCCGGGCGGGTACAAGGAAGTCGGGCGGGGTGAATTTGAAAAGCGAACGAGATACGTCCTGGAGTGGAGAAGTGATAGCCAGGCAGGAAGACGAAAAGCACCTCGCGGCGGCCAACGCAACAGCGGCCATGCTGAGTTCACTCACGTCCTCTCGGCCATGTGTCACAGTCTTTCGGCGTCGGTGATCCTGGTTTTCCGCTTCTTCTCTCTCCCGACGCATCGCGCATCGCCTACACGCGGTCATCATGGCCGCATATGTACTACTAAACACAACAATCATTGGAAACCCTGCATTGACGTTGTGGCTCGCTCACTCTTGAACAGCTACGGCATGGCGACCAGTGTGAGCTTGATACGGCCAAAAGGAGGCGCATGGCCCACGATTCTCGTACACACAAGTAAGGCGGGAAGATGATGCTGATATTTGGCACGGTGAGGTAATGCTGAGTCGAGGGGGTAGTACCCGACCGAAGAGGGGCGCGCGTTGGGGTGGGGAAGGCATGGGGGACGAGAATGAAGGTACCTCTTGTGGGGTCGCGGAGCGCCATGTTCTGAGAAGGACTAGAAATGGAGATGGGGGGAGATGGAAGACAAGGGAGACGGGTCTCGATCTGGTACTAGTACAGTACAAGGAAAGCCGAAGGTGATGGGAGGATGCAGTAAAGACGGAGTGTGTTGTGGGTAGCGAGAAGAACCAAAGCGAATGTAATATGCGTACAGGAGCACACTAGTGCGAGAGATTGTATATGCTGAGGGCGTAGAGCTCACGGTTCGATTCGAGATGCTCTATACCATGATGGCCTGAGGTGGCTCGGATTCCCTTTGTAGATCTCCGTGGCTGGCCTGCAGCCATAGGGGAAGGCGATGCCGGTGAGGAAAGTGCTGCGTATCGAAGAGTAAGCTGACGCCAAGATCGATCCCCCCTCAACCAGATTCCTGGCTCCATTGGCTGTTGGCACTATTCGTCGACATGACCTGCCTTCCTGACCGCGTCTGCGGGAGCTCAGGCCGCAGTGACGAGCTCTCCGCAGAGTCGTCGCTGTCTCGGCGCGATAAGAGGGGTTGTGCCTGTTGGCTGTTGGGGCCTGCGTCGTGGGTGGGGTAGGCCGTGCCGCTCCGCTGGCGTGCGTGAGGGCGCCAATCGAATGTAGATCCCGACGAGTCGGGGCGCTCGCCATCGTAGAGCTGCCGCTCGCGGTGTTGCGAGGCAGCAAGACCATGTGCGGTGGCCCTGCGATTGATACTGGTGACGGTGACGGAGGAAGAGATCTCGGCCGCTGCTGGCGATCTCATTGCGTTGGGTACCTGGGAGGTCTCCAAGGTCGAGTAGGGACGGGAAGGACCCGAAGGCAAGTATGTGAGGACGGTTGCCATTGGCTCCTCCATTGCCCTGCCCGATGGCGACTGCTGGTAGTCTTGCTCCCTCGAAGACATATGGTCTGTTGTCAGAGTTGGAGGGAGAAATGAGTCAGCAAACCAGTCACAATGGAGGCTTTCGCGAAATCTGTGATTGCATGTACGCGTGCTGCAGTGCTCACCTGGGCGATTGTCGTCTCTGATAATCTGACCGGTAGCCAGCAGATGTCTAAGGCCCATCCCTGGCTCGTACCTAGGAAGTCCCTTGATCTCCTCCTCGCTCTTGCCGTAGCTCGGTAGCTCATCGTCTCCCTGTTCTCTTCTCCGCGACGTCATGAAGCCATTCCCGCGCCGCCTGCCTCTGAGAGCGTTGAAATCGCCGTCGACTGGGCTCGCGTTGGGGGAGACAAAGGAAGGTGGGTCGCCTGGGTTCAGGCCTGGAACCAGCCTCGACATGTAGCTCCAGCCGGCCGATGGGCTGTTGCCGTAGCGCCCATCCCAGAGCTGGACATGCTGGGCGTTACCAGGCAAGGCAGTGAGCGAAGTGGCACTGCCATTTGCATGAAGCGCCCTGAGCCGCTTAGCCTCTCTGTGTCGGTGGAAGCCCAGTGCTGCTAGAAGTGCGATGAAGAGGCCGACCAGACCTCCCATGAATGCGGCAATGATGATCGTCGCGTTGTCAGAGTGATGATGGGAGCTGGGATAGTTGGGAGAGTCGTCGGCATCGCCGTCGCTATCCCCAGCATCGTCGGTACTGTTGCCCGAGGAAGCGGTATTGTTGGATGATGAGAGACAGCTGGTCGAGGGATTATCTCCGGCAACAACATTTGACCTTGCCAAGGAGTGTGCGAGGACCTGGGGCTCGTCGCTGCTCCTGGAGGCTCGCTTGGTCTGGCTCTTGTGAGACTTGGTAGCTTCATCTTTTGATGTTGCGTTTGTAAGTGTCTGATTGGTGACCGCGCTGACGATGAGTGAGAAGACGGTGCCTGATGGCAAGTCAACCGCGTCCCAAGTCCATTCAGTCTGGTTGCTGGGGAACACTTCACGAAGATGAGGCCGCGATGCGGAGGTCTTCCAGATGGCGAGCTCGAGCCAAGTGTTCTCCTGGGCCTCGGCTCGGTTGTCACCCAGCAGGTCTACGTCTTTGGATCCGATGATGAGGTTGAAATCGACTGTTGCGGGTTGACACTGCTCAAAGGCGTCGGGAAGGTCGAGAATCACGTAAGACGAAGAGGATTTCTGGGTGGTCGTTGCAGCCGCAGCGGCCGAAGAGGTGGTGGAGGACGACGAAGCAGCGGCACCATGTCCAGTCGTAGACGTCGCCGTGGACGAATGCTCTGCGCGGCGATTGAGACCAGACGGCAGATTGACTTCTTGATGCCGCCGCATGACCATCCTTTGGACAGACTGCTCGGGAGAGACCCGGCGGGGAAGTGACGATTGTTGTGCGGTGACACTAAGGCTGCAGAGGTGAAGAAGGAGTCCAAAGGAGAGGAGGCGCGCTGCGATGGGCAAGCGCATTCTTGAAGTCATCGTTACGATGATGCGATAGGTGAGTGAGAGAGGGAGGGAGGAGCTATCTGGCGCAGAAAAGGATGAGGGGCCAGAGGAGGAGGGGTAGATTCTGTTGCTAGTTGTGGGATCGGATTATGATTGCTTTAAGAGCGGGAGGGTGAGCAAGTTGAAGAATTTCGACGAGGAAATCGGCGTTTGGAGATGATGATGATGATGATGATGGACTTTGAACGTTGGACAGCTGGAGAGAGATGGTGACGGGGTTGGACGGTGTGCGTCGCTCACAAGACGAGACTTGACATCGTCGACTGTCCGAGCGCGAAAGTCGACGCCTGGCAAGGGTGGATGATCTCAGTTACGTGGTGTGGAATTTGCGCGTACGTCGGACTTGTGCGACAACGACGTCAACCGGTTGAGACGCCAAGGATTGGTCAGGGGCGAGAGCGAACCGACGGGAGAATTGGCGACGTGGGGAGGAGAGGAGGTGCGCCGGAGGTGGTCGTGCGGCGTAGCAATTGGCAGGACAATACGGTCAGTTGCAACGCGACGCTGTCCCTGCTACTACGCACTACGGGACAGGGCGTAACGGCAAGTACAAGTATCTACAGTTTCAGCCCGTTTGGCCGCCGTCGACCGGGCCGTGCCCGTCTCTCCCCTTCTGGGTGACTTCACCCGTCGATTGCCATTGCCTCGACCAGCCCTTTGCGCTCAAGCGCCCCAATCTGACGTCGAGTCCAGCCAGCACTTGTCACCCACGAGCAATGACGCGTCAGCTAAGTAGTCGCACAGTACCACAACGCCCTCTCTGCATTTCCCCCTCTCCATACAATATACGCCACCAACGTTGCTGGACCCTCCTCGGAAGACACGAGGGGGACGGCGGACTGTGAGCGAGGTTGGTTAACCCAATACCCGGGGGGGCGAAGGGCCTGGTGGCAGTGGGCAAGTGGTCGATGGACGCCTCGACGCGTGAGCCTCCTGGACACTGTTTGTCAGTTCAGGCACCATACCAGCCAGGCGCGGACCGCCTTGTTTCGAGTCTGGCCTTTATTTGCGACGCCCAAATCCAAATCGTCCGACCCGCAGGCATTAGAGCAGTCAAGGTGTGACCCAAGACCCTTTACGCGTGGGCCGGACAGTCTCTCTTCGCGCTCCGCCCGTGCACGCACGCACACGCACGCACAGTCGCTTCGTGCCCTGCGCCTCGGAGCAGCGGGGAAGACCGCTCGCAGCATGCCTACTTAAGTGCATTGTCTGGACTGTACGATGGCGTTCGTGCCCTTTGTTGGATGGCTCATACATGGTACGATTTCCAGCTTACAAGTCACCAAATCGGCACAAGAGAGGCAGGTCAGGCTGGTCTGGGCGTTGGGGCTTGCTTGGGCATCTCCCCATGTCCCCAGGCAGGCTGCCTGCATCTGAGCCTCGGCTCTCCGGCTCTTCGGCGGTCCGTGTTTGCTCGCTTCGCGCGCGGCGCCAACACCCCATTGCGCCCCGCATCCGCGCGTCTTTCCCTCTACCTACCGTATATTACCTGCCTCTGCTCGATGGACGTGGCTGGGCTGACTTCCAACTCCAATCGTCATCCCCGGTGCAGAAGTTGGCGGCAGACAAGCCAGAGTCCGACCCGGTGCATTGTCATACAATACTTCAGCAAGAAAAGGTGGGGTCACCGGGTCACGAGATCGATAGAGGATTGTCAATCGCTGGCCTATTTGCGGAAAGTTTCCTCGCGGCTCAGTGTCGGGGCGGGGAATGGTGCTCCGTCGGAGCGATTCAATCTCGGCGGTGGTGAGTAGACGAGGTCCCCCTAGCTGAGACCTGTTGGGGAGACCGCGATTGTGCAGCTCACTTGATCCTCAGCCACACGCAATCAGTACGCCGGAATCCGGCTGCCCAATTCTTCGACCGCATGAACCCGCTTCCTCGCGGCCAGCACTTTGCGCGCTCTGCATTGGAAGTGAGTGAATGCCATGGCGATGCATGGTGCGGTTATTCAACAAGTAAAAGCTTCTGTACGATCTGATATCTGGTAGTGCGCTTTCACTAGTTCACGACGACGTAAGACATGGGCCGTCGCGGAATCCCGACACGACGACGCAGCACAGCCGGAAAACGATGCACCTTCGGCAGAGGCGCGTTGGAAACGTCTGCCGTATGTAGCCGCTCGTCGCCGCCGGCCCGCTCTTCCTCGTCGCCGAGTCCAGCCGCCGGGAACGCCGGAACCGCCGCGGGAGCCGTGAATGAAGACGCTTTTGGGTTTTCGCTGACGGAACGTGTTCGTGAAGATGCCACTATCTGGATGATATCGATGAAAAGGAGGATTATCCGATCTTGGGGCTCGGTCCAGGAATGTCCTGCCGTCTTAGAAACTCCAGAGTCAGACGCGTTCCTCCCGCGCACCCCACCACGCCTCATCGCGTCCGATCCGAGCCTTGGTCCTCGGCTCCGAGAGGTTGCCACCGATCGGATCGACCAAGGCGTGCGTGCCCCGGGCTCAGGCTGGCCCGCCAACTGGACCAACACTCTCACTCACAGAGCCGGCGGCGGAGATTGACGCGGACGAAAGGAGCTAGTGCAGGCGACTGCCACCCGCCAGTGTGAGAGGCGTGAGAGGCAGCAGCAGTCAATAGCCCGGGCACTGTGTGCGGTGCCATGCGGTCTTCTGACACTGATTCGACACAATCGGCGACCTTGTGCCCTCTGAGCGTCTCCGACTGTACTTAGCTCACACAACACCGAATAGCGCCTGAGTGCGGGTCATCAAGTTCCACAAACCCCGCCCGCCGCACATCAATCCCTAACACCTCCACGCAGCGTCGCCAGCAAGTCATTGATTCGCGCATCTCACAACACCACATCGATCATCACACTCTCCACTCTCCACTCGCCAAGCGCTGGTGTTGTGGTTCGCAGTTGTCCAATCTCCACTCCGGCAAATCCCACTACGATTGCCACGTACCAAGCGGAACCTCTTACGTATTCACCCTTGATTGCGGGGACGCACGTCAGGTCACCCTCTTCGAATCCCCATCTCCCACTCTGATACAGCCTAGCTCAGCCTAGTCTGGCTAGAGGCTCATCTCCTTCCTTGATCCCTACACTCACGTTGCCGTTGCTTCCGATGGGTGTCACCGTATCATCCCTCGTGTCGAGTCTTTCCTCGCTCGTCTTCTGGTCCAAGGAGCAAGATGTGCGCATCCTCATGCTTGGTCTCGACTCGGCAGGCAAGACGACGATTTTGTACAGGCTACAGATTGGAGACGTAGTATCCACTATACCCACCATCGGATTCAACGTAGAGACGTTGCAGTACAAGAATGTCAAGTTCCAAGTGTGGGATCTGGGCGGGCAGACGAGCATCAGGCCGTACTGGCGGTGCTACTACGGCGGGACAAAGGCCGTCATCTACGTCATTGACTCGTCCGACCACGCACGCCTGTCGCTGTCCAAATCGGAACTGCACTCCCTCCTAGGCGAAGAGGAACTCAAGAATGCCAAGCTCCTCGTCTTCGCCAACAAGCAAGACATACCCGGCGCAGCGAGCGCAGCCGACATCACCGAGAAGCTGGGACTCACCGAGCTCAAGGACCGCGAATGGACAATTATTAAAAGTGTAGCTACAAAGGGCGAAGGACTTGATGAGGGTATGGATTGGTGAGTGGTATTGCGTTGGGCGAGCCCAGCGCTCAGTGCTTCTGCACTTCTGCGCTGTGCAGTGCCTCGCTGACCTGACATGTTTCAACCACAACAGGCTCGTAAATACCATCACAGCAAAATGAGCATCATTGAGGGGGAGCCGCGGGCGGGACGAGTCGACCATCACAGGGATAGCGGTGACGCACGAGTGGGGAAGCGGCAGCGATCGCGCAACATAGTATGTATGCAGTAGTTGAGTTGCTGCGAGCAGGGGGCCGAGCCGGAGGACCAGGCCAACACTGTGGCAAGTTGGCAGTGCAATGCCAGCGTCGCGGGGACTTGTACTTTACCAACTTTCCCAATGATCCGCGCGCGCATACACGCACACAATCATACACACAAGACTCCCGGACATTCAAATCAGAATTGTCATCTAGTCTGCTCGTCCGTTCTTTGAGGCAGCATCCGGAGATGACAGCAAGCGGCTTGTATGGACGGGGTACACCGCTGAACACTTGCCGAAGGGGGCACACGTGTAGACGGCTGCGAGCAGCTTGCCGGTCAATACGCCGCCTAAGACCAAGACAAATATCGGGCAGGGCAGAAGAATGATTTCATGCCACAGCAAGCAAGGCACACAGATGAGGACTTCGATGGTGTTGACATTGGTTGCGCGGAGTGTGGAGATGGTGCTCATGCGAGGTCAAGGCTAGGCTCATTGTGAGGTGAAGGGAAAGAAGGCGAATGAAGGTACAAGGAACGTAGGACTGCCGTCTCGCCCGGATGAGTTTTGTCTTGGGCGGTGGACAGAGCGATAAAAGAGTGTAGAATAAGGTGAATGCCTCGAGGGAATTGCAGGATATTAAGCTGTGAACATAAAGGATGTGCGAGAGAAACACAAAAGGCCCCGAGCAATGGCCGCGCCAGAGCATCGCGGCTCAAAAGATGGAGCAATCGAAGCATTCCATGTGACTGTCGTGGCCAGGCCTCTCGC
The DNA here is from genome assembly GCA_004016185.1 of Quambalaria eucalypti. Classification (NCBI taxonomy): domain Eukaryota; kingdom Fungi; phylum Basidiomycota; class Exobasidiomycetes; order Microstromatales; family Quambalariaceae; genus Quambalaria; species Quambalaria eucalypti. Next base: position 129,627 of record RRYC01000067.1, read on the forward strand.
GCGCTTCCTCCGATCAATCTTGATGCGACGACTTGTGCGGGGAAAAGGATGAAGATGATGCCGGCGATTGCGAATGCAAAAACCCGCCATTGAGCGGCTCTTTGGGCTGCTGTTCGCTTGGGCCGACGTCCCAAGCACGCTTGAGGTGCATGCTACTTCTTCTCGAACCGTGAGCCGCGTCTTCCTGTTCGCCGTGCTCGCCATCAGCATCAAAGAGATGCTGTCCCGAGGCATGGTCTCCCAGCTCGCGGGCATCGTGGTGGTGCCCATCCAACCAGCCACCGTCGCCGCCTGCCCCTCCTTCCAAGTCACCGCCTTCCTCTTCGTCATCGCGCGCAGTGAGGAGACCCCGCAGACTCGAAAGGCTGCTCGTGCCTCCGCGCTGGTTGCGGCGCCTCTGCTTCAGCCGCGACATTTGACGATGGCGCGCCTTGAAGCCTTCCTCGGGCACATCGTAGAGCGATTCGTACGACACTCCAATCTCGCGGCCGCGCGACCAGAAGTCTTCAGGGCGGGGGAGACATTGCCACGATTGGGCCGGAAGTACTGTCAGTCGCAGGGTACAAGCAGAGCAAAAGTCGTAAGTCGAACACTCACCTTGGCAATTGACCAACAGTCCCAGATCAAAGGGATTTCCTGCCTGTGTGGCCTTTCTCAAGCCTTCGCCAGCTCGGCCTTTGGTATATAGGTCCAAGCCAACGATGCTGAGCAGCCAATTGCCCGCCTTCTTGGCGACGATCAGAGGCGAACCATGTTGGTGGCGGCCTGCAACGTCCTTCTTGGCATCTGAGCCATCTTCCCCTTCACCCTCGCCATCTCCATCGCCTTGCGTCCGACGCAGCGATCCAGCAGCGCCCAGAGCTGCTGCACGCTGCGCCATGAAGTTCTCTTGCGTCGCCATGGAGCTACCGCCCTTGCCTCCCATGAACCCATATCGGCCCAAGTTGCTAACTTCCAACGTCGTCATCTGCCGCGAGACTTGGTACAGCTGCGCAGTGAGCAGGATGCTCACCCAAGACAGCTGCAGAGTGGCCCAAACGGTGTTGGCCAAGAGGAAGGAATCGAATGCTGTTGCAGAGGATAGTGGCGTCGGTAGGAGCGGCTCGACTGCCGGCGGGAGCAAGACCGGAGCATTTGTGCTAAAGTACTGGTATACGAGGTAGTCAAAGGAAATGACGCCGACGACGAGAGACGCCAAGAAGAGGAGAAATTGCCGGTGGTTGCGGACCCCGATGCAGTTCGCCACCCACGGGCAGTGATGGTCGAAGCGGGCCACACATCGCTTGCAGATGCGGCAATGCTTGCTTCGGAGTGGTCGACGAGCCAGACAGTCGACGCAAAAGTTCATTCCGTTGAGGCGGCCTTCATCTGCCAGTTGCTGGATGATGGCTCGGCGATTCGTCTCGGACTTGGGCAGCACCGAGTATCCGGGCTTGAGAGTCGCCGAGAGGTAGAGCGAGCCCAGGCAAAGCGAGCATGACACGAAGAAGAGGATGTTGACCATCACATTGCCGGGTGTTGCTGTCGACATCGCAAAGGAACAAGAGCAAAGGGGTCAGCTTCTTGCACTCGCTTTTGGAATTTGCATCTCGGTGTTGAACAGACTCACAATGAACGAGCGTCCTTAGCCAGCTCCATCCCACCAGAATGACGCTGTCGGCAACGACGCCCAGAAAATACTTGCTCTTCTTGACAGCGTCACTTTGAAGAGGGTCGAGGATGATCTTGGTGATGACATGATGCATGCCAAAGAAGGTTGCGCCCGCCAGAGGTACGGCAGCGTACCAGGGAGCCAAATCGAAGATGGTGTAGATGATGTAAAACGTCGGAAGTGGGAGGGCCAAGATTGCGATGTTGCTGTTTCGCTCATTGAGCGGGCTCTTCTTCTTTCTACCATCCTCTTCCAGGCTGCAGTCCATACAAGCCTTGGCGTAGCTTGGCCGACTCTTGAGTTCCACACTCATGTCCCTCGGCGTCTTGCCGCCATTTTCCTTGGCAGAGCAGTCTGCACCAGCCTCCAGAAGCTTTCGTATGCACAGACGATTTCCCTTGACGACTGCCCAGTGCAAAGGCGTAAGGCCAGAATCATCGGAAGCGTGGATGTTGCTTCCATAGGCAAGGAGGAGGGATAGTGAGATGGCATCACCCTGGTAAGCAGCCCACATCAGCGGCGTGTGGCCCTGTGTGTCGGGATAGTCGAGCTGCTGGCTGGTACTGAATGCGGGGTGGCTGAGAACGAGGACGAGGGGCATGACCGCACTGCTGTGTACGGTGAGATGGAGGGTATTGAACCCTTGTGAGTCGCACAAGGTGGGATCAGCTCCGCTCTGAAGCAAGAGATGCATCACAAAGAGGTGGCCATTACGGGCGGCCCACTGCAGAGGTGTGGCCACCAGCTCTCCACCGCGAGCATCGACTACTGCTCCGCGCTCTATGAGGAGCCGACAGACGGGCACCTGTGCATTGATGGCGGCCCAATGCAGCGGCGTAACGTCGTCTTCGTCGCGGTCATTTGGGGTAGCCCTGCCGCTATCGAGGAGCGCAATGACGACGCCGAGGTCTCCCCTCTGAGATGCAGAGTGTATGGTTTCGGGAGCAGTGCCCGGGGTGCCCGGGGTGTGCGGCCGCGAGGACGACGACGTGGGTGTATCTAGAGTCAGGTCGTTGCTGTGCTGGCCATTTGTCTGGCTGGTGTCGATGAATGCGGTCGTGGGCGTCGATGTCGACGTCGTAGCCTGACTAGGCTTTGAGTGAAAGGGAGTTCCGGGAGCGCCTTGGCTAGCCGTATGTACCGGCGAGGCGGATGCCATTGCGTGCGTGCCGGGGGGAGTGGGTTACGGCAAAGGGAGGAGGGGAAGTAAAGGAGGAAGAGGGAAAGGGAAGGGTCCAGCGAGTCGCTACAGGGTTTTGCGCAAGATGACGAGCATTGAAAGGTCAGAACGTGCCGGCGAGATCACTAGGATTGAGTGTCGAGACGAGGGCGTTGGTTGAGATTGTTAGAAACGAAGGCGAAGAGGATGTAAGATGGCTTCGTCTTGAGCGGCGTTCATCTGTCCCTTGCAACCGTCGGTGGGCTGTCCGTCCCCTCTTCCTGGCCTGCAATTGTCCGTCTGTCCGTCATTGCTTCGCGGCAAGCGGCACCCGGACCAGCGGGTTGAGCGGGTCGTCGCCGCCTCGACGGCTCAACTGCCCCCACTCAGCGGGCGGGATCCCAAAAGCCAACTCAACTCGACGGACACACAACACCACCCGCACGCGCGCGTCGTCGACGCCGGGCCACAGCCTTTTTTCCGCGGCCCAACCAAGCAACGCTGCGAAAGTGCGAGTCTGCGATTGGCACAGAGGGGGAGACCAACACTTTCACAGCATTTTGGGAGGGTGCAATCTGTCCAATCCAATGGCGGAGGGACGCTCATGGCTCTGGCAATGGTTCAGGTCTCGACTTGCTTAACCGCAGTGGTTGCGAAGGTCCACCCCATTCTCTCTGCAGGTTGGGTGAAATCGTCTCTCACCACTACTGGGTCCAATGCAAGTTGTACCATCACGAGGTGCTACGAATTGGGTCATCCCAGATGTCTACCGCCTTCCATACGGCATGTCCCCGTCACGGCTTAGGAAATCGTGGGAAAGACAAGCGTTCAGCCGAGACTCTGGCGCCAGCCTCTGCAGCGCCAGCCAGCTGGGATGACTCGCCGTTGCGAACCGGCAGGGACTCGAGCCCGATTGAAACATTCCATTGCATTCGCTACGAGTGGCTACACTAAACGGAAGGGGGTATGAGGGAATAAAAGTATGCGTTCCATGGCGGCATATGTGTTACGCCGTCCTGTCAGCAGGCGCGCCACCGCGCCCGAGCCTGGTGTTCGCAGGAACGGGAATACGAAGAAGAGCATCAAGGCTATGAGCTCGGCGCGAGCTTGGTGGGAAGTAGCGTTTCTCACTCTTCGGCACGAGCACCAGGGGAGTGCCGATGATAGCTATCGCTTTCAGAATATCAGCAGCTGCAGTTGTCGCGTGCAGCCGTAATGCCACTTGCTAGGTTGATGTTGCCCGTCGTGGATTGAGCAGCATGGTCAGCAGGGACGCCACCGGGCATACGATCGCCGGGTCGTGTAGCAGTGTTGGGATGGCTCGACCAGAGTGACGGCGTCGAGATGATCTGCGGGGCACGGTGGGATGCGCGGTGTCAGGGGTCAGCGTGGGCATGGCGGGCGGCGTCGCTGCAATCCTCAGTACCCAACCCGTTGTTCTACCGTCGGCCTATACGCACCGTATTGACAAGCTCATCGAAAGCACCCTGTACGCCCACGCCCTTCTTGGCGCTTGCCTCAACAAAGATGGCCTTCTTGCTGTCTGCGAAAGCCTGGCCTTCTTCCGTGGTTACGACCCGTGAGAACTCCTTGTCGACCTTGTTTCCTACTACACACTTGACCACATCTGGCGATGTCGAGAACGTCTCGAGCTCAGAGAACCAGCCATTGAGGGCCTCGAAGGATGAGCGCGAGGTCACGTCATACACTGCGCGGACGCGGCGTGGAAGAGCGTCGTGTGCAAAGGGAGAGGGGGAGATATTCGTGAGTCAAGATAATTCCAAACCTTCGAGGTGGTCATTGATCAACATTGGTGACTCGTGCTGGAGCAGGTACTTACCGACAATGACGCCCTGTGCGCCTCGGTAGTAACTGCTGGTCAATGTCCTGAAGCGTTCTTGGCCGGCGGTGTCCCAGATGCTGAGCTTGAAGCGCTTCCCCCCCACGACGATGCTCTTGAGCTTGTAGTCAATTCCAATCGTGGCACTAGCTTCCTCCGGTGACAAGAACTCGTCTTCGCAGAAGCGCAGCAATAAAGACGACTTGCCCACGGACGAGGACCCGATCAAAAGGATCTTGAGTGTGGGGATTGGTGTATCTGACATCTGGGGAGACTCGTATGAAGTGTGTGGGCAGGGGCTCAATAGAGGGTCCGATGGAGATTTTGGAGTAGCGGAGGATGCAGGGCAAAGTGAGTGGTGGGGTGAAGAGAAGTGAATATGGTTCTGCCTGGCCTGCTTAGCCGCCTGCTTATCGTCCCTTGGCCCCGATCCCCAACGCGATTCTCTCCAACCATGGCTTTCAAAACCCTGGAGCCTCCACAACAACCACGACTCGCCTCGTGAACGGCGTAGTTCGCTCAGGAGCCCCCGGCGCGCGGCGGGCTGCGAGACCCGTCCGTAAGCGCAGGCAGTGCATTGCGACTCCCACGCTTCCGCTGACGCTCACGGCGGACGCACTGCTTTGCTCCCATCCGAGGCTGCCACTAGCTATGACCGCCATATTCCGTCATAGAAGAGTATTTTCTCTGACCCTCGCAGTATCCTTTGCCATCTTCAGGGCCCCATCAAGGTGTTCAATCTGACTCGCTTCCCCGCCCCCGCCCCCACTAAGCTGTACCCGGCGCCTCGACGCGCGGAACAAGGGCGCGTCCACAATTGGGGACGCGACGCGACGGCGCACGGCAGCAAGAACCAACACTGGAAGCTCCATTTCCCCTTTGTCATCTCCCACAAAGCATCTTTCTTTCCAGTCATCGCACCTCACATAGACCGACCTCGCAGCGCTCCGGATGTGTCGAGGAAATCATGGACGGCAATAGTGTAGCAGGTGAGATAGGAGCTTCTCATTTCCATCTGGCAAGCTGCTGCCAAGGCACGAGACACTTACCTCATCCTCGAGTGCCCATGATTGCCTTCTGTCCACGAACCAGGTCCTTCACGGATCTTGCTTTCACCGTCCCAGATCCACCAAAACCATGACGAGAACCACACGCCAATGAGAGCATCCCCTCGCCTCTCTCAGAAAGCATCGCCTCGTTCGTCCGAAGGGAGCACGCGGTCCCGCTTGTATGCACTGTCCTCCCCGCTCCTCGCTGAGCAGTCCGAGCCTCTGCGCAGCCACAGTCCCGAGGCAAAAGGGCCCATCGTTTCGCCTCCTCCCAACAAGCGACAACGAAGCCATTCCGAAGAAGTTTGCGGGGGAAAGTGGCCATGCGCTTCTCCACGGCGCCAAGTCCTAGGACCTCTAGACGCTCAAGCGTTGCGACTCGCACCGGCCTCCAGTGCTCCCAATTCTACCGGTGAAGGAGTGCACACCGCTGGCCAAGGGTCTCCGCCAGATGTCCGTACAGCATCCCAGCAGCTTCGCAGGTCTGGACGGAGCGCACAGAAGCCCTCCAAAAGAGTCATCTCCCTGGTAGAACGCGCGCAAGCCTCCGAAAGACGCGCTCGCAGAGAGGCTGAGAAGGCGCAGGCCGCTGCTCAGACGCCTTCGCAGGAGGAGACGGCAGCCAAGTCGGTCCCATCTGCTGCGTCAAATGGTGCAGCCTTGTCTCCACGCAAGTCAGCCAAGCGAAAATCCATAGAGGATAGGAGCGACGTCGGCGACCCAAGTACGACGCATATAGCCTCGCAATCCAAACGCAGAGTGTCCGCCAGGCTGTCAGGGACGTCTCAAGCGCCAGATTCGAGTTCAGACGTTAGCAACAACGCAGCTTCTGTGGCAGAATGCAGGACTGTCGTCTATCCTGCCGCACAGGCAAGCTCATCATCGCCAACAAAGGGCGCGGAAACACGACGAGAGGGCCTTGATGCTGGGCCGGAAGCAACCTCGTCACCACTGTCGTCGCCTACTGGGATGTCTCCACTTAGACCTGATCGTCCTGCTGACGATGACCCGCCATTGCCATCGCAAGCACCTCTACATGCTGTTGATGAGCCTACAGCCGGTGGCGATTCCGCGGCGGACGTCGATCCCAAGACCGCAGAGGCGCAAGCGCCAGAGTGGCGGCCTCCTGACGGAGACACGGGCGGCATGTATGCAGCAGACGCTGACGTGGCAAGGACGAACGTTGAGTCGCCACACGCTGCGCTGGGTAGCATGTGTTCTGCAGAAGTATCGCAGGCTTCAAGCAACGCACAGCGGGGATCAGCAAATGATCACGTCGATGGCAACCTTGCACGGGAACCACAGTCGCAGCAGGCAGAGCAACAGCAGCATGCCAGTGTTGAAACGGAACCATCGGCACCGACGACCTGGCTCGCAGTGGTTTCTCCAGCTCCGCTAGTCGCTGGACCTTCTGGCTCGCCACTTCCTCCAGACATCCCTTCAGAGCACGTGAAAGTCGGCAGCAGCCCTCGCCCCCGCGCTGAGCGGCAGCAATCTTATTCGATTGCGGCCTCTCCAGCTGCCGGAGGCCACCCAGGACCGTATTGCTCCCCGACAATCGGCGGACTGCTCCCGCCGCAAGGAAGAAGTGATTGTGCCTCGAATCGTGATGACAGTATCCTCGAGGAGCTTCACACCATTGCAGACGAACTTAGCCAGAAAAGTACCTGGGAGGAAAAAGAGGCCCTCAACGACGATACTCCCCCGATCAATCAGAACGAATGGCAAGCTGGACCGCAAGCTGTGCCCCTGGACGCCACAGCGAATGAGATTCCTCCAACTCTTCGGTCTTCTCCCGCCAAAACGGACTGCGCACTCGACAATCTTTTCGAAGATAGCTTCGCAGATTCGCGCCAGGTCGGCGTACAAGAGCCGGGCATCATTGGCGCGTCGATGGCACCCGATGGTGTCGAAAGCTGTGCAATCGTTCAGCATTCTTTCTTTCCAGAGGCTCAGAACCCATTCGAAACCATGCCCGATGTGTTTCGACCTGTTGAAACCTGCACAGATCAGCGGGAAGCAGCCTGCCCTCCTGCTATGCCACCGTGCGACGAAAGGCCGTTACCCCTTTTGTCTCCGTCATTGAGTGACGAGAGCTGGGAACCTGTTCGCGACCAAGATAGACAGGCAGCAATCAGCGCACAAAGCCATTCGCAAGGAATTCCCGCAAGCCAGCATCAGAAGCAAGACCGCGACGCTGGTGAAGGCGAGACGACCGCACCTAATCGTCGGCAGGAAACGCAATCGTTGTTCGCGGAGTTCGAGAGCATTGACTTCGAAGGCGTCAACCTGACTCCGATTGCGGGACACCACGGGATGAGCGTTGACCGCCCACAGACCCAAGAGTCTCCTTTGGCGACTCGTGCGCGTACACGCACTTTCGCACGCCATACCACCAAGGATTCTTTCGATGACTTAGCATGCGACTCTGGTTTCTGGGAAGAGGCCTTCGATTGTCAAGATGGCTTGCATGATGCAAGCGAAACAGGTGCAAACCACGACAAGGCGGATGCATCGTCCGACGACCAAGACTTTGCAATGCCGCTACATTCCCCTCCGCCAGGCGCCTTTCTCGGCTTTCAGACGGCAGCAAATAGGAAGATTGCACCTCCCAGCGAGGAGGCAATGGAAAAGGCTAGGCGTCGCTTTGAGGAGCCTAGTGGTGCCGACAAAGCAGGCGGTATCGCAGCCGGAACTCCTGCCGCGAGGCTAACGCGACCTGGGGACCTCCAACCCGCCCCACTTGCAACAACGCCAGAGCTCAGGGACAGCCGCGAACTGAGAGCGGACGACGACGACGCATTGACGGGTACAAATGCGGCCTCGCCAGCATCGCCGGGCCCTACCGAGCCAATCCCTCAATTTGTCTCTTTTCAAAAGGCGAGCGGCGGATCGCTCAATCTGAGCAAGGGCGCCCTCGAGGCGGCCAGACGCCGAATGGCGCTGTGGGATGCCGAAGCCTTGCCCGATGAAATCAAGAGCCCTGCGATACGATCACCTATGGGTATGGTCGCAAACGTGGTACCTCCTGCGATGCCGCGTGCACATCCCTCGCCTCACAGTACCCTCGAAGCTCGTGATCAGCAAGCCGTCAATCATCATGCTGCTTCAACGAATGGCAGAGCTCAAGAAGAGGTGCAAACTACTGCAACGTCCAGCATCGTTGGCACTCGTGAGCAGCCAGGCTCAACCCGCCCACAAACGCCTTTGGCAGAACGTCCGCGTCCGGTGGCGGCAGCCACAATCAGTACAGCTTTCCCCACTTATGCGACTCCGGTTCGCCAAACAGCAGATAGGCCGCCCCTCGGAAGCACCCGCAGCGTCGGTCCGGGAGCCGATGGCACCCCGCGGCCTAGTCTGATTGGGCGGACTTCACGCATATCCTTGGGCATGACGCCCCGTGCGAAAGTCGCGGCTTCTGGCAAGGCGTTCAAAACTCCGTTCAAGGGTGGCGCACGTCCGACGCCACAAGCAGCATCCCTCAATTTGCGCTCCCCAGACGTATTCCGCTCCGCGAAACGGGCGGTGGATTCTCCTACCAAGGAAGAAGCTGGGAAAGAGCTTATGCTTCCGTCGAAGGCGAATCCCGCCGTGTTCGACCTTCGAGCGCATGTACCGCGCCTTTCCCTGCGGCAATTTGGCATGGAACCCAGGAAAGCGATGAAAAGATCGACCCTGAACCAGCTCAGCGAGATTCCCATAATTCTGCAGAATCCGAAGCAAGCGGCTCGATTCGTATTCGACAGCCCCGCAGGCAACCCACTTGGGCCGGCCGAAGTGCTCGAGGAGCTGAAGCGCTGCGGCGCTTTGCACATAGACATCGACTGGGTGAGAAACCATTGGGTCTTGGTGCTGTGGAAACTTTCGGCGTATGCCAATTGTCGGCCGGATCAAAGCGAGATTTGGTGGTCTTTCGAGCAGGTCTGTCGGCAGATGAAATACCGGTACGAGCGAGAGATCAATCTAGCGCAGAGATCGCCGATCAAGCGCATTCAAGAACAAGACTCTCCGGCATCCCTGCCAATGGTCTTGTGCGTGCTCGACGTGCGGACAACACAGACAGAGAGCGATGGCGGCCGTGAAAAACCGACGTATGGCCATACACTGGAGCTCACAGATGGTTGGTACAAGATTGTTGCCAAAATAGACCAGCCCCTGACGCGCGCAGTCGGCAAGAAGAAGATCAGGCGTGGTGTGAAGCTGGCCATCCAGGGTGCCAAGGTGAGTCTCTAAATGAGCCGCTTGGAAGGTGTTAGAGTCTCGACGCTGACTTTTGAGCACATATCATTGCTCTTTCCCCTCTGGCAGCTCGAATCCAATGCGAGCGGAGGCATTGACGTGATGCAAGCATTCGACAAGTCTTGCTTGAGTCTCGCTGGAAACTCAACGTCGCTGGCTCGATGGGACGAGCGCCTGGGATTCCGCAAACGGCCGTATGTAGCGACGCTTCGAAGCTTGTCACCCGACGGCGGCGTCATAACTTGCATGGAGGTCGTCGTCACACGCCTCTTTCCCATCGCTTTCGTCGAAGCGGCCTCTACCTCGTCTCAGCAGAGAGCAGGCACGCGCGGCGCAGCAGAAGAGGCGGAGGCGCAGCGTGAGTGGGAGAACCGCTACGAAGACTGTCGAGCAAAGCTGGCGGCAAAGTTGGAGCACGATCTGAAAGTCATTCAGGACGTGCAGGCTTTGCTCGCGGGCCACGCCGAAGACGTCACTTTTGGCAGCTCTGAGCGCGACGACAAAGGCAGTTGCGACGACGTGGCCTTTACACAAGATTACGACAGCATGGCAGAGGATATCTTGGAGCAACTCTTGAGCTCGCCAAAGCCCGGCACGGCCCTCGCTGAACGGCTTCGTATCGTCGCCAAGTCCGAGAGAACACGGCGAACCATCATCAGCCGACTCTTGAGCGCAAGCACAGCCAAGAGCGAAGCAATGCAGGATGAAGCCCGATCCGATTTGGACGCGGAACTTAATCGCGTCTGCCCGCCGAGGCGGGTGCGTAGCTTCCGCGTGTGCCGCTTCATCGACGCAGCGACGAGTGGTCCTCCCGCTGTGAAAGAAGCTACATCGGGTGGCGTTCGAAATCGCAAGCCCTGTCAGAGGACCGTGCAGTTGACTGTTTGGGACGTTGCGCAGTTTGGCGAGGACATGTTGGTGGAGGGAGGCAAGTATAGGGTCACGAACCTCATTCCCACGCAGCGCTCATCTTGGCGCGCACCCGACGTGCAGGCCGATGCGTTCTTGGCCACGCGTAGAGACTCGACTTGGACGCCGTTGACTTGAAGAGGAACATGTAATATAGGAAGCTACAAGTAATCATCATCGTGTGTCACCCATAATATGCTTGTCTTTGTCTGACTTGTTGAACAAGGGAGGTTGTGCGTGAGCGCCAGAAGAAAAAAGCCCCGCGCGCGCGGCTGGCAAAAGAGGATGCCTCCTGGCTGGATCGAACAACCGACCTCGTCATATGAGCGCGGATAAACCGCGCGAGGTACTAGTGACGCGCTCTGCCACTGAGCTAAGGAGGCTTCGATGAAAAGTGCAGGGAAGGGTGCTTTTATTGTTGCAATTGGCTCAGAACGCAGTGCCTACATTTGTGTCCAACAGAGCAACTCCGCATTTAGACGGACCGTCTTGCACGATAGCATCTCGAATCGATCATTTGACCCAAGACCCCACAACACTGCCTTCTCACTACAAGATGACAAGCATAGCGTTGCGATTGCAGGCTCTCGCAATGACATGCACCAAGATAGGCATACTACGAAAGAAGAGCATTCAACGACCAGACAATTCATTTTGCGTGGCGAGGAAGGCTGCGAGCTTGCGTTGCACGTAGGATACCAGACCGTCTCCTGTCTCTTCTTCTGCGCTCCTTTGAGTCTGCTTCTCCCCGGAGTGTCGCTGAGGCGCATCTCTGGCCTTTGCCCTTGCTCGACCGATGGGTTGAGACTGAGGCTGCGGCGCAAGCACCGGCTGGAGGGGGATGCGATGTGAAGTCTCGCTGAAGCTCGAGTGTCGGATGGGGCTGCTTCGTGGGCCGATTTCGTCGTTCCTGGAAGCAGGGAAGCTTGACAGTATTTCCAGCTCGGCTTTCAGGCCGTGTCTCAGCATCTCCTCGAGCTCTCGCCTGTTCATGGGATGCATGCATGAAGATGGCGTCAGCAAAAAGTAGAGCCTGGCGCGGCTGCACCAAAGGTGAGATGTCCTCACCTTATTAGCGGATCCAAATCTGCTTGAGAAGACGTTGTCGTCGAAGTGCTCTTTTCTAGTAAGGACTTGATTTTCCGACGATCGGCGGGAGTAAGCGGCCGCCAATCGCCCATGTGCGAGAGCCCCGCCGAAATATGTAGCTGGCCATGCAGGTCGTCCCCTGAGAGACCGAGCAAGTGGATAGGGGCCCCGCTTGGCAAATGTCGACGGTACTGCTCAAATATATGCAAACCGTAGGGGTCGTAGTCGACGAGAACAAGGATCGGTGTTCTGTGAACAAGTGGAGCGTGGGAGTTTGATCAGCATAGTGAGAAGAATGGTCTAATTCGCTGGTGGCGCGAAGTACTCACCGCGGGCTCGTGGCATATAGGAGAGCGAGGAACTCGCGGGTGATGAGATCGGGGTAGCCCTTGGCTGTCACCATCAGGCCTGGACCCATGTCGGGACCTCGGGTCCAGCATCCTCTTGTGATGCACGCTTCACGTAATGTCCGAAAGACTGCCTCTTTCTCGACGACTAGCACCCACTTCGCATCAGACGACAGATCCCAGATGGTCTCTGAAGCCGGTATAAGCGTCTCGTGTGTATGCCGCACCTCCAGCCGGCTCCCCGCGCTTTGGTTATTACTTTGGTGGTCATGATATACGTCCTCAGAAGGCTGGAAGGCGCCAGGATCCAGGAAGAGCTCTGCTGTTCCAACGACAAGACCTTTGCTGGCGGCAGTGACGCCCATTGCCCAGCGCGATGCGCCCATCTGCGCTGATAACATGTCGACTAGGCGGTCGACGACGACCTGTGTGCCGAATAAAGCGGGGCATCGATAGTAGATGTCGCGCTTGGTCACTATGGTATCCGACAGCAGAGCCGAGTACATCTCTGCCAGCACTTTCAAGACTTGTGCCAACTTTCTCGTTGAGTTTGCGGCCTTTGATGGAAAGGAAGGTATCCGGTGCCCATCAGGGGCAGTCGTGGGCTGCTGGCCAGTCGCTCTATGTGAGGCGTCATCAGAAGACTCGTCCTCGGAAGGATTGGACCTTGTTGAATCCACGAGGCGAAAGTCAAGCAGAAGATCTGCGCAGGAATGCTGCGAGACTCGCTGACGCTTTGCGTTTGATGCTTCATGAATCGAGCCGTGTCGTCTTTTGCGAGTGGCAGTCGCTTGCCGTGGCCTGAAGTAAGGTCGCGCATCGTCATCAGAAAAGCGGAGCACTTCATCCGATGAATCACTGTCAGAGTCCGATTGCTGCCGTGCTATCGATGGTCTGCCTGGCTCTTGTCCAGTGCCGCGGTTCCCGCCTCGACGTGAAAGCTCTTCGAGTTGCCTTACGAAGTCATAGACGGAGGTTTCGATCAGCTCGATGGTCCGCTCGCGCCTGTGAGAAGATTGATTGATGGCAGGTGTCAGTCTTGGGGGCCACCTGAATGTGGGGCATACGCGGGGCGGGGACGCACTCAACGCGTTTGTGTCTGTCGTTGCTGAAGCGGTGACTGCCTGAAGTGATGTTCCCATGCCTGTTGAGGTGAAAGTGCCGCCGAGGGTGGGAGAAGGAAGAATCTGTTCAGTACATTCTCTTAACTAGTGGACTGACGCCGGCGGCAGAGCGGGAATACCCTCTCCTGCGGGTCCAACCAGGTCACGAGCCGCATATATGAAGATGCATGCGTGCGTCAAAGGGCAAACTCACCTGCTCGTAGGAGTTCCATGGGGATGATTCCGTCCGAGTGACGCTGGCACATAAAGGCTCTCATGTGTACTGGTGCCATCGGTCAATACGCTAGCCGTCGTAGGAAGGATACCTGTACCCCTGTCCGCGCGAAGGGAGTCATGCGGCAACAGGCAAGGGTTCTGTGCAGCCGCCCGCCCCTCGCAATCTGTTCCCAGCTGGGATGCGGCGGTTGCGGTTCCAGGAAGCAGGGTCGGATGGTCGATGAAGGTCCTCATCGGCGCCACATCTAAGGAGTTGATTGCATGGGAGGCAAGGGGAACGAATTGTAGCGTCGAATAGTGAAGGAAGCGGGCCGCTCTGAATGTCGCGGCATGTCAACAAAGACGCGCTCGGGCCACTCATGCGCGGTATATGATAAGATTGACCAAGTGGAGAATAGTCTGCGATATATAGGGGCGACATGCGTGTATGCTTTCTGATCCCTCCGACTGACAACGCCTACACTAAGGAGACCAAGGCAAAGCTGCTAATACTGCCTGCCGCCAAGCCGACGGTGAGCCAGAAGCTCAACACTGCTCCTGCCATTGCCCTCTCGGAGTCATTCTGCAGGAGCGGAGATGACGGCCCCCCCACCATGATGCTGGTCGCAACGAGACCATTGGACAATCCGAAGAGTGTGATGAAGCCGAAGAAGACCCAGTCTGGGAGAGGTCCGGCGGCGCCGGAGGACAGCGTTCTTGGGTCAGCAACCCCGCGGCTGCTAGGCGAAGGCTGGAGGGAAGGGCGAAGGTTGCATGCCAAAAAGGCAGGTATAAACAGCAGCCGTAGGAAGACGGTCGCCACGATGAGTTTCGTTGAGCGCAAGATCCAGTTGGGCGAAATTGCCGGGAGGGAGCGCCCGAGCAAGTCCGAAGCGTTGAAGAGGACAAAGTGCCACGCAACGAACAAGAGTGGTGATGTCCACCCTGCCTTGTCAGAGCTTGTACTGGATACGCGAGCTGTAATTGCTGGGAAGGAGGATAGGGTGACTGCAAATACGGAGAAGATGCAGATGCTGAGCGTCTGCACCCTTCTTTGCACAGCCAGAATCTGCAGAGCCTGATACCGGCTTTGTGCGGGGAGTAAGGCCCTCGTCACGACTGCGAGGCGGCTATCATCTTCTTCGGCAGAAACGGATGTGTGCTGTGGCGGTGCTTCCGTCTGCTTTTTGGAGGCTTCGTACCCCTGGATTGTCGCACGGTAGACGCGCAGTCGAGCTAGCCAAATGAACGATGTCACTGCAACGGCGAGAAACGTCGTTGAAAATGCAAAGAAGACGGCAGCCGTCGTTGACGCTTCTTCGTCTTCGCTCGGGATGTCCAGATGATCATTCGAAAGCGCCGATGCCGGTCGAGCTGCAGCGTGGTAGCTGTTTCGGTAAGCAGCCAGCAGCTGTACGACGGATATGACCAGGCCGACCAATCCCTGTCCCGTCAGCATGAGGCCCATGCTTCGGCCACCGAAGATGGAGCAAAGAGAGACCACGGCGTTCTGGAGGTAGGCGGTACCCGTAGCAATCGTGAATGCGAAGAGTACCAGGACCGCAAAGTAGCCGTCGGCTACTCTGCTCGATTGGTCCTTTTCTGGGATTGGTGCTCGCATGGCAAATAGGGTAAAGAGGAGCAAGCAGAGGAAAATGACTGCAGCAGACCGATAGATCCTCCGAGCAGGTGTGGTCTGAGCGCAGATTTGAGTGGTTAGGTGGAGGCAAGCTGTCAGACGGGGTCATCTCTTCAGTCCTTGGCTGGGAAAGTATTCACCTTTTGCAATGAGACTGTGGCATGGGCTCCCGCCACGATGGTCGCGACATTGTACACCAGCAAAACCCAGCTCATGAAGCTCTTGGGTACGCTGCTGCTTGCGAGCAAGACCCTATAATACTCTGTCGGCGTGATCAGGGTGTTGCTGCAGGTCGCACACAATGGTGTTCGCGCTCGAAAGTTAGATGGACTCGCAGTCAATCCAAGAAAGTATGCAAGCTCGCCCGCCAACTCACAAGGGTAACAACACGGCGGCACCCATCAATCCAAATGCCACCAGAACACCCAGCTTTGTCGCATTGTTCAAAGTAGGATGCTCTTCCCAGCTCTGAACACCCTCCAAGAGACGTCTGCTTCCCTCGTCTTCGGGCTCGGTGCCCGTCTCGGTATCTGCTGTCGGATCGACGTTCTCATCTGCTAGCAATGGTTGATAGAGGCCGGCACGAGAAACTGCATTGTCGTCCAGAGGTCGGCGCGAGTATCCATTGGGCAGGTGAAAGGTATATCGACCGTATTCCGAGCCCGACTTTGGCGTTGTGGACGAGGCCATGATGTGTTTGTTGGTTTGAGCGGCGTGGTAGGAAAGACGGAGACTTGACCCGGGGCCTTGCTCTCCACTACGAGACTCTTGAGGCATTTCTAAGTCACGTAATGGCGCTCCACTGGCGCCGCGCCGCGTACCGCCTCTACTCCACCTCTCCCCCCACGGGCCTTGGCATCCAAAGCTATTTGTGTCCAAGGCGTTCGAGGCGCTTGGCGTCAAAGCTGGATGTATGCGATTTCTTCTGCAATCTGCAAGGAGGATACCGAGATTCAAAGCTTCCGAGGCTCTTGCAAAGTCCGGTAAAGGTGCAGCGCCTCGCCCAGCGTGAACAAAGGGCGCAAAAGGGCCGGCATGAAGGTCTTGGCTTCTTTCTCGACTCGGCTCCGGAACGCGTGGGGGACGCGAAGTGCCAAAGTCGGAAATGAGGAGCGACAGGCCTGTTTGTTCCAGTTGGTGGTTGTTCGTAGCGGCTACAGCAGCACTTGGCACTCGCCTCGTGTCCACCTCGTCTCTTGTGTCCTGGTCCCGACAATCAGCATCATCTGGCAGCCATGATCCGCTCGGCTTCCTTCAATACGTCTTCGCAGCCGCCAGCGAAGCAGCCTTTCAGCTTTGGCGGGTTCAACTCCACAAACAACGCCAGTGGTGCTGCAGGATCTACTGGCACCACCTTTGGCGCCCCGGCTGCAAATACCAATACCACTACGGCTCAGCCAGGGCAAAGTGGTGGTACAGGGGGCTTCTCCTTCGGCGCCCCCGCAAACCAGCAACCTCAGACCGGCACAAGTACATTTGGATTCGGCAGCACAAACAACACGCAAGCTGGAGCTACTGGAACAGGCGCTAGTACATCTCTGTTCGGTAACAATGCCACCAAGCCAGGAGGATTCAGTTTTGGGCAGCCTGCTGGACAACAGCAACAGCAGCAGCAGCCGTCGAGTACCGGCGGGCTCTTTGGCAATACCACGGGCGGGCTCTTTGGCGGAGGGGGAGCTGCCCAGCCGGCAGCGACCTCCGGTACAGCAGGGGGCAGCGGGGGTCTGAACTTGGGAGGATCCCTCTTTGGAGCAACCAACAACCCGGGCACGTCGGCGTTTGGAGCATCACAACAACCACAGCAGCAACAGCAGCAGCAGGGGCAGGGACAGTCAGCGCTTCTGCGGCACCCTTACTATCAAAAAGAGCGCTACAACGACCTCAACGAGGATGCCCGCAATCTCTTGACGGAAATGGACAAGATGATCACGTCGCAAACCAACCTGCGCGACGAGCTCAAGGCGAAGCTTATCCCCGCGGCTTCTTCGAGCGAGGAAAACGGAGGCAGTGTCAACCTCACTCCCTTGGGACGGCAGATTGCGTCGCTCTACCAGACACTGCGGTACGCAGACGGATCCTTGAGCAGTCTCAACAGCTCCCTCGAAAGCGAACTTGCCAATGTTCGTAGCTTGTCCAACCTCGTCGAGCGCGACCGGCAAGACTTTGTTGTTCTGTGGGAGATTGGCAGTGCCTTCCGGGAAGGTCGTGCTGGAGCTGGAGAGAATCGCCGGGATTGGATAAGAGAGTGAGTCCGCAACATTCGCATGTTCAGAAGAAGAATAATGGCCTACTGACGCCATTGTTCTCGCATTGCCCTCGCAGATACTTTGCCAAAGCTGCCGAAGACTTCCGGTCGAAAATTGCTCGGTATAGAAGCTCTATGGAGGTGAGTCGATACGCAGATCGGTAGCGAGCACCGACGTTCCAGCCGTGCGACATGGATCTGACCCAAACTTTTCCAATGCATAAACTCTCTTCCGACGCAGCAAATCGAACGCCACCTGGCCTCGCTCTCTTCGCGGGAGACGCACTCGCCGCAAGCCATCTCAGACACCATCTTCTTCCAGCACTCGACGTTCATGTCCCTCGCTTCTCAAGTCGCCAATCTCCACGCAGAAGTCGAAGTCCTCAAGCGCGATTACAGGGATTGGTACGCCCGCCAGTTCCGCAGCGTGCGCGAT
The DNA here is from genome assembly GCA_004016185.1 of Quambalaria eucalypti. Taxonomy (NCBI): domain Eukaryota; kingdom Fungi; phylum Basidiomycota; class Exobasidiomycetes; order Microstromatales; family Quambalariaceae; genus Quambalaria; species Quambalaria eucalypti. Next base: position 147,549 of record RRYC01000067.1, read on the forward strand.
CCTTTCGAATTTCAGGGCATGGGCGGAGCGCTCGAGATGAGCCAGGGCTTTTGAGTGCCCGGAGCGCTTGGCGCTGTGCGGTTGTTAATCGCGGCGGAAGCTGACGTCGGTGGGGTTGTTATGCTAGGCCCTACGCTTCCCTGCAATGACACTCTTCTTGCGCTCTTGTAATTGCCATGTTCAAACGCATCATCCCTTGCAAGCTTGGATCCGTCTTTGAGAGCGCAGCGAGTATGATCCTTGATGATTGCAGCACCCCTCACCCTCGTCGAGCACACAAGTCGAGGAGCTCCCTCTGCGCAAAGTGGCGAGGATTTCCATTTGGCGCGGCGCCACAAATACAACAAATGTCAAGACAGCGACCGTCATGGGACCGGATCGCATCGCGAAGAAGACAGGCAGGCAGGTATCAATCAGCGGGAAGACGGAAAGGCGGTGCGGGGAGGTGGATGTGCTCAGTGCTCCAGGCTAGTAAGCGAAAGACGTTAGGGAGGGACAGAAGAAAGGAAGGAGAGCGGGTACATTGGTGCTGGCTCATCTAGATAGCACGCGCACACGCGCGCAAAGGCGCGTTGTTCCAGCCTCTTGAGGGGATCGAAACTATCAGGAAAGGAGTGACGATGCGGAGCGGGACATCGAGGGTGAAACGGAGCAGATGGGGTTTTCCGAGACCTTTTTACAAGTGTTCGTGTGGTTGATTTGAGGTGCTAGCGCTTAGATATCTCGTCTTGGGAACAAGTCGCTGGCAGGCCGTGGAACAGATGCTGTGCCTGCGGCTAGCAAGCGATGGGCCCGACGCTCTCCCCAGCAGTTCCCGACGACGAGGGTGGCCGGCGGCCGAGGAGATCGCGCTTTGCCGCGGGCGATTGCTTCGTGTCCATGGGGGACAAGCGCACGGCAGCCATACGAGCATTGGAGAAAGCGGGTGTTGGCCAGTGCGGTCGGGCGGCGTGTAGGTCTGCGTCAGCAAGATGAGTCGAGAATGGATGGCGGCCTAGGGGCGGTTGTGCGGCAGAGAGCCTTCTCTTGCCGCCGGGGCCTCCTTGAGCATCGGGCTCATATCCTCGGCGCGGAGGGCTCGGCGTGAGTCGTGGGCCTGGGCGAGCCTTGAAGTCATGACCCGGTTCGCTCGGCAGTCGAGGTACCAATTCTTGGCTGGAGTCGTTGGCTGGGGCATTTGTGAATGTCGACTGACCGGCAGGCGAGATGCTGAGGGCAGCAAGACGAGGGATGTGACGGGACGAGTCGGCGGGGCTCAGCTCCTCCAGTTCGGCCGCAGGACGCTTCCTGGCCCAGGAACCAAGAGGTCCCTCTGTAGGAGATTGGCTTTGATCGCGGTCGACGCTTCCGGCGTCTTGAGGGGACCACGGTTGCTGAGAGTACTGCCGTTGCTGCTCTGCAAAGGAAAGGGAAGGTAGCGGTGAGGGCGGTAGACTGTCTACGGGGGTTCGAAACGTGGCATTCGACCAGCCGCGAGGAGGGAATTCGGCCGCCCGCAGTTGAGCGAGATCCGGGTGCGAGGTCGGTGCGCCCCTCTCGACGGGGCAGACGGAGCAAACCACAAAGGCTCGATCCTTGGTTTCGGGACGGTAGAGATCGAGCCCGAAGGCTCCACCCAGGTGAATCCTGATGGAGCACGGCGCCCATACACCACCTGCCAAGCGCAGTTGAACGATTTCTTCGATGAAGATTGTACCTCGAGCGGGTAGCAAAAGGTTGCATGTGCTCGTCCTCATGATCTCGGTGCCGGCAGGCGGAAACGGTGAAGGCTGAAGTCCAACAGGTTGAAGAAGACGTGCCCAAGCATGCTCGAAGCGCTGATGGCGGGCGGCGAGGAGTCGGAAGCGTCGCAGGTTAGCAAACACGTGTCGGAAGCTGAATGAATGCCCAGCTCTATCTACTCACAGCGCAATCTTCGGGATGGACCAGATCCAGTGTTGACCGTCTGTAAATTTGCGAGGGGAGAAGGCCAAAGAGGGCCTGTGACTCTTGCGAAACGTGTGCCGCTACAAAGTCGGTTCCGCAGAGGAGCGTCGTCACGAGGGACCGCCTTGGGCTGATTGCAGGCGCGGACATTGGGTGTTCTGGACTACTCAAAGCAGACATCTGAGCCGAAGCCGCTGAGAAGCTCCGAGCCCTCGTCCCCGATGCGCCGCCCCATGCTTGCGGCGGTACTGGCACGGTGACCGTCTGTGCAAAGTAAGAGTCTTGGCGTGGCGACCACCGTGCGGGCAGGCCAGGTCCGGTCATTTCGGTTGGCGAGCTTGCAGGCGTCTCTCGGTCCTTCAAGCGCGGTCTGCCTCGCTTCTTGTGCTGAGGGAGTCGTGAATCGGATGAAAAGTGGGCCAAAAGGTGAGCATATATTATTATGATGCGGCAGCGCGCACGTCGCATCAGAAGGCTTACCTGTACATCGACACATGTGGCCGTCTTGCCCAGCTTTGCGCAGCGACGGCAAGGTCGTTCGGCTATCAGATGTTCGCGGGGCAGTGCTCTCATAAGTGTCAGTAGACTCATCGGATGATGGACAACGGCAGGGGCGTATGCTGGTTGAGCGAGCACTACTCACAGTCGCAGGCAAGGTGTGCGCGCTTACAGTTGAGGCATGCGGAGGATACATGCGCCTTGGCGGCCTTGCGAGTGGCCTGGGACATGACTTCGCTGCTAGGGACTGCATCAGCGGAGCCTTGCATGAGCGTCAGGGCAGAGCCAGGCAGGGCACCACGAGCTGCCATGTGCGAAGGATAGGCGGGAGGATACGTGGTAGAGGGTGAGACCAAGGCCGATCCAGTGGCCAAGCGCGGAACGGCTCCTTGGACAGGGGCAGTGTTGATGCCGAGCCGTTGTGTCCCTGCTGACGCAAAGTAAGAGGGGTCTTGCCTCGGCGGCGAAATGCGCGGGCTTTCGGTTTGCAAAGCTGCGAGAGGAGGCAGAGACCCTTCTAGCATCGTTGAGCGCCGGGAAGGCTCAGGAAGGATGGGAAACCCAGCTTGGTGTGGTGGGCGGGCGCGAGACGACAGAGAAGGCGAGGACATGGACGACCGGCTCCCATCGCCCGGGGCGGGGTGCGTTTCCGAGGCGGGCGACCACGGCCCGAAGGCCGCCATCCCCCCGTGCGAAGCATCTCTTTGCAGACTTGAGATCGAGGTGCTCCGACCTCGCCCATTGAACTGCGCACCAAGAGGGGAGAGTGCTGCATCTTCGTCGAGCATGTGGAGCCTGGGAAGGCGAATACTAATGTTGGGCCCCTGCTGTGCGTGCGAGGGCCGCTGGCCGTCCATGGCGCGATCGTTGGACATGGTAGCAAAAGAATCTGGCGCGGCGCACCTGGCGGATGTGCTAAGAAGTGTAGCGAGATTCGCACCTCGTAGCAAAGGCTTTTTTCTTAATCGGTCACCAAAATCGGCGCTGTGGTTACGGCCAGGTCGTTGCTCGTCGATGATCCGAGTCGAAAATTTGGGGAAATGCGAAGCTTGTCGTCAGGAGGATTGAGGGGGAGAAGTCGGATTTTGATGAGGACGTAGTGTTTGCGAGTGCTCGGGGTATGAGTGAGAAGGCAAGGTATAACTGCGAACGAAGCAGAGGCGGCGTCACAGCCCGATTTTGGATCCAGAGAAATTGAGAGCGAGACGAGAGAACCAAAGGGGGAAAAGGGGCGTCGTCGGCCACCAAAACTTGGGTTCTACGATCTTGCCAAGGCGGGCGGGAGAGCTATCAGCTGGGCCAGCATAGACTGCCGAGGTGCTCTGAGATGCGTGGAGGTCCTAGGAGTGGGCGTCAGAGAAGCGGGGAAGGAAGAAGAGGCAATGAGACGAGGCCAAGCACACTTCTGGGGTGAGACAGAGTGAGCCCTTTGCTGAGAGGGTGAGCGTTGGGTCGGAGAAATGTGAAGCCGTGCGCGACGCCGAAAGCCCAAGAAAGAGTCTACGCAAGGCTAAGACTATCAATCAGAAGGGGCCGCTTTTCGGATTCTTTTTTTAAATGCCAGCCTTGCCTTCGATCGCCGGGTGGAGTCTGCCTGCCTCACCCCGTAATCGGTCGCCGGGGAGGTGCAAAGCGTCTTGGAAGTGGGCGGGCGGGCGGACGGGCGGGCGTCCTCTCGATGTATGTCGGGTCTGCCGCTTGGTACTGGGCAGCCCTTCCGTGCCTGGGCGTGCTTCTGCGTCGTGCGTCGGAAGTCGCGAAACGGGTGCTCGGTTAAAGCTGTTGGAGATGGCCGAAGGAGCTGCGGGGGTCTGTACGAGGAGAAAGTGGCCGGCGGGTGTGCAAGAGAGGAGAGGGAGGAGGGACAAAAGGCTAGGCGAGGCCCTCGGCGCAAATGAGTCTCAGGGCGTTTCGTCTCGAATGCAGGCAAGACAGCCAGAAGTCTGAGGTGGGCACAGGTGTACGCAGCATCCACCGGTACTGTGTCTCAGCGCGGAAGGAGGGGTATCGTCAGGGGGGGGGGGGACGAGGCGAGGGGGGGGGGGGGGGGGGGGGGGGGGGGGGGGGGCGGGGGGAACGGGGACCTGCGCCTGACGATTGCTGTCGAGACTTCCGTCTGGACAGCGGGCCCGTCTTTGTCTTTGTTGCCGAAGCAAGCGCAGCTCAAGAAGGATCAGGGCAGACGACGTACACGTACGGCTGGGAGAGAGCAAGCGACGATGTGGCACCGGGGGAGCGAGGGAGGCGGGGCGGGAGAAAGAAGGCCGATGGTGGGCGGTACAGACAAGGTTGATGCGGGCCACGCTTGATCGAGACGAGGCGTGCTGCTTATTGCCCGTAATCGCCTGGTCCTTGCTGTGGCAGGGGACGGGGGGAGGGAGGGGGGAGGCGAGGCGAGGCGAGCGGAACCAGGCAGGTGGCCCGAACGGGCCAGAGGGGAGTGGGGCTTGGGGATTGAGTCAAGGCGGATGGGGGCAAGAGACACTCACGAGGCAAAGGAAGCTCTGCTCTGCGCGTTCCGATAAAGCGCTTAGACTCGAGCTCGGTATTGTCGGGTATCGTGCAGTTGCCTTGCTGCCTTGCGGCTTGGCGATGAGGCGATGCTTCGTTCAGAGGGGCCGACGTGGAGTGTGTATGCGCGTGCGGTGTGTGTGTGTGCGAGCGTGTCTTGATCGTTCGCCGGTGGCTGAGGAAAAGGCGGCGTCGCCTGAGAAAGTCCGGGAGAGATTGCGACCAGAGCTTGCCCCGTGTGGCGGCTGAGCAGAGGACAGTTCTGATCCGTGTGATCCGTGCTTGCCGGACTCAGGCGTCAAGGCGCAGGGTGTGGTATATTGCAGCAGGCCCACAGACGTTTCGGGTGCGGCTGACCGCGGCGAAGTGGCAGAAACCGTCGAGACGAGGTGTATGCGTACTGTCCAGGCTCAGGCTTCTGCGCGATGTTGCCGTGCTGCGTTTGCCTGCTTGCTGCAGCTGGTGCTGCGGGGAGGCGTCACTTTCTGTTTTCCACGTCCCGTCTGTCTCTCTAGACGGAGGCCGAGGCGAGAGAAACGCTAGCGCAGCAGCGGAGTCTGTCCGTCTGTCCGTCTGTCCGTCTGTCCGTCTGTCCGTCTGTCCGTCTGTCCGCCTGTGCGTCGTCTGTAAGGCGACTGACTTCCGCGCCTGAAAGCCGAGGGTCGGGGAAGCCCTTTGCGGACTGGCTCGAGGCACTGCATCAGAAGAAAGAAGAAGTAGGCCATGCCAATCCAAAGTCAGAATTAATGCTGTGACGCTGCTACGCTCGCTGTGATGAAGCGAAAAAGGGGTGGAGGAGATGGAAGCGGCAGAAATAGCACCAGATGCAATAAGGATCGTACAGTAGCACGCGGGCGGCAGAAGGGCAACCCGCAGACCGCAACCCTCGGCTCAGACCTTGCAGCAAAGACGGCGGAGCGGAGATCGAAAGGAACGAGCAGACTAGGCGGGGCGTGTCTGAGACGAGGCGCGTGCCAACCAACGGTGGGTGGCTGTCTGTCTGATCGAGTGGTGTTGCCTGATTCACCTGACGTGGGTGCAAGGGCCAGCCAGGCGTGCGCTGGTAGGCGCCAGGCGTAGAAGGAGATTGCGCAGGTGGGCGCAAGTCCGAGAAAGACGCTGACGCACGTCGGGCTTACTTACCTCGTGTCTCTCGCTGTGCCTGCGCAAGAGGGCAAAGGTCCGTTTGGCGCTGGACGTAGATGCAAAAAGACGCAGACGCAGACGCAGACGGCAGATCTGACGATGACAGATGATCAACGGGAGCCGGCCACCGAGACCTGCAAGACAGTACTTTGAGGTGGCGAGGCGGCGGACGGGGAGGGGTGTGTAGTGTAATAGTAGCAAGACGCTGATGCGAGGCGAGCTGCAGGTCAGGCGAGGCGAGGGCGCGAGCACAATGTGCAGCCCGCAGTGCAGAAGGAGAATATCAATGGGGCGAAGAGGGGTGGGTAGGGGACCAGGCTGAGACACAAGGTGCAATATCTGTCGAGGGCGCCCTCTTTATGACAGTGCCACGTCTTGCGGTCTCTTACTTGCTTGGTCGCAAAGTCGGCGTCGCCTTTGGCCCAGAAGATGAGGGAGCGTGGCCGCGGTGTCTCTCGAAAGCAGGCGGGCGTGAGGAATGGCTCGCTCATGGCCCTATTTTCGTTGCGGGGTTCGGGCGGTCCGTCCGTGTGTCCCCATGAAGCGTACGTCGGCATTCCCTACGTTGCCCCCCAAGGACGAAACCGAACGCCTTCCTTTGGCGTGCTTGCCAAGGCCGATTTGCAGGGGGTTCATCATCAAGAGTCTTTAGCTCAAAGAGGGTAATACAAATTTGTCCATGATGGGGATGGCTGAGAGGGGGCCCGTGGAATGGTTCTCCCCCCGGACACGGAGCTTATGGGCAGCCAGCACAGCCAGCACAGCCAGCCAAGGTACATACAGAAGAATTCGACGACACAGTCTTGACACGCAGGCACGTCTCGATTGGTGCCACGAGGTCGGTGCCGCCGAGAACCCAAAAGCTTGAGTCATCGCGGGCGGGCGGACAGGCGGGCGCGGGCGAATCGCGGTTGCGGTCGCATGGGACGACTGTCCTTAGCTCGGGGAGGGGGTGGCGGCCGGCTCGTTCAGGAGCCCTCGAGAACTCTTGAGCTTCGTCTGCAGTTGCGCTGGATCCGAGTGGGGCCGCGGGCTTCTCCATAATGACGAACAATGCTCGCTGCTGCGACGATGCTGATGGCGATGAGATGTGACTGCGAGGAGGCTGAGTGAGATCAAGGCATCATGAAACAGAAAGAGCAGCGGCGCTCGTCCACAGACTTGCAGCACTTGCCACGCACAAGAGGACGGCCGCGTCGTTCGGAAGCACCGGTGCTCGCGCAGCGTCAGTCGTCCTGGTGCTGATGCTGCGTCTCTAGGGAAGCAGGGCTGAGGTCCGCCCAGGGCTGTCGTGGCTGCATATATTGTATGCGCGTCTCTTTGCGCGCTGGCTGCCATAGCTGAGGCCCGAGCAAAATAGAGCCAATGGCGAAGCTCGTGCGTGCGTGCGTGCGTGCGTGCAGCCTTAATTACTGACGTGGTGCAGCCGGAACGAGGGACCCAGGGCGAAGGCGAATCCGGTACAATATAGAAGCCGAAACAAGGCGCAGACACGAAAAAAGCCAAGAGCCAAGCCTCGATACTGGCTGGCGTACCGACGTCAATTAAAAACACTCAAAGTACAGAACCTTGGGCGAGGCATCATATTGAGGGAAACACTTCCGACTGATTGCGACTGTGAGCACAGCTCCGCCCAGTCGCCCGAGCGGGTGTAAGGAAGTACTTGTACTCACTAACTGCTCGCGTTATTTCTTGGTTGCGGTCGCATCCGCGCCTGTCGCGCTGCCTCAATGGACGTCGGACACGACGTCGTGGCACGAGAAGACGGCTTCCAGTACGAGACGCGAATTCACCAAGAACACACTTACCCTGACAGTGCTTTTCCTCGCTGGCCACTTTGACTGACACCTACCGGCAAATGGCTGGTGGCAACAAACTCCGCGGCCCCATTGCGGGCCAAAGGTGTCACCACTAGCAGACGCAGGTCGCACACGACGAGATGCAGATGCATACACGGACAGACGCACCAAGGCCGCAGATGCAGTTGCAGCCGACTCCCTCGTGGAGTGCCGAACGAGTTACATACAGCATGCACCCTGACGGCAAGCAGCGGAAATCGCGCCATTCATCTTCGAGACCATCCTTGCTCCGTACCCGCGGCCCGTGGCTCGCATCCCTGGCCGCACTTTAGCCCGTCGACCTCGCGATTTGATATTATCTTTTCTACCGCTGACCCTGGACGGAGCGGCTCCGTCATGTGGCATGACACGTCAGACCAACGAAAAGTTCATCAAAGTCTGTGCCCCGCCGCCAACTTAGTTTGTTCGTGTTTGGTCTGCCACGCGGACCGTACATCGGCCTGGTCGCCGCTGCCTGCCGTCCGGGCCCAACCTTGGCCGCAGCCTCGGACCAAGGCCTCATGGGACCGCGACCGCTGTTTGTGGGTGATCAAATGCGCGGTCAGCAAGCACAAGCACCAGCGAGCAACAAGTGGCCGCCGTTTCACGGCTGCTGCTGCGGGGTGGGGAGGGGGGCTTGCAGCCCAAGGCAAGGCAACCTTGGACACCTCGACGAGCTACCGCCAAGGGGTCGGGGGTCAGCGGCGGGGGATGGGGGTGTCGAGGCTTTCCACGCAAGCGCAAGCTCGACGGTCGCTCTTTGCAGCTGCCCGCCCATTCCTATCAATCGAAATCTCCCCAGAGGCAGGCGGCGTCGATGCTGCGCTGCACGTCACTTGTGACGCCAAGCGACTTGACCGTCGATCGGTTATTTACAACGACGGGCAGTCGCAGGGCCCGCAGAGCCCCGCAGAGCCGAGGCTGCTAGGAGCAAGTGCTGCCACTGCTGCTGCTGCTTGCTCTGCTGCTACCGCGGATCAGCAGCATGCCCTGCGGGACCTCTTCCTTACTCGACATTCGCCGTAAGTGTTATGCGCCCCAATGTTGCTCGGGCATTTCGCGGTCCGCGTCTTGCCGTCTGCTGACCCCCGTTTCTGCTTTCGGAACAAACTATGGACGTAAGCTTTATCGCCGGCCAGATTCCGATCCGGCGTTGTTCAGACGGACCGGAAGCAAGCCGGAAGAGAGCCCCGTCAGTGGAAGGGACGTCCCTCTACCCTACCCTACTCTACTCTACCCCCCTACCCTTGACCCTGAACAACGACGCGCAGTGCAAGCGCCAGTGTTCGCGAATGGGTTCATTGCGCGTCATTTGATCGCCCATTTAGACTCGACTGTGCACTCAACGCACAAGCACAGGGGCTGACGTCCCAAGGGAGCCTTGCTGACTGGGCTTGGTTTCTGCGAATTACATACAATCCATCGTGATCAATGGCGGATCAAAATTCCGCCTCGACGTCCGACCCCGGAGCGCGGTATCTACCTTCGATCACCCACCTACCGTACATGCGTGTGGCAACTCCGCGGCGAGGTAGTCAGACACACCAACACAACACGAACGCATTGGCCTTGTTTGCTGGGCCCGCCGATTTTGATGTTCCGACTCACCGCTGCCAGCCTGGTCCGTCATCGCGCGTCGTTTGACCCGCGACGCGTTTCCCGGTCATCCAAAAAAATCACCCGCCAGAGGCAGGCAGTCACCCACTCACAGGCCTCTATGTTCCGTGCGACCGTCTCATTCATCGGCAAACTTGGCGAGCGGGACTGGATTCACAAAAATCGGAGATGCATTGGACCCCTAGCGAGATTGTCGATACGCAACGTGCCTGGCAGCGGAGACGGGCTAATACTGATACCTACAGAACAAAACCGCAGGCTGCGACGCGTGAGACTGCGACAAATTGGCCCATTTTTGTCGACGCATCTCGGATGACAGGGACGAAATGAAGCTCACCATCCTTGCTCGCCTACTACACCTTCGCCTGTGCGGCCAATTCGTGACTCGTACGACTAAGGGAAACGATTAAATCTGTATCGACGTAGATGGTCTGTGCCACCCGTCTGTGCCCTGTCGCTGAGGCTCACAAAACGAGCGATCGGTAATTTCTCAGTCGCCCGACTGACCCAGCCCTGGGCACCGTCGACGTGAAACAACGTTATGCGATGCGCAGACGGGCGCGCGCCCACGATGCTCCGCATGTAAATATCATCAGACTCGTGTGTGAAAAATCCGACTTGGGAGGGGCGCCCCAGTGGGAAACAAATGTCTCGCCTCTCATTGTCTGTAGCCCGCTCCGCGCACAAATCAAACTCGTTCGCCGTCGACGGTGCAATGCCAGCCTCTGCATACATACTGTACGCCCTTCGCCTAGTCTCGGCTGCGCTCGCTTCGCCTGATCGCCTCGCCTCAACTCGTCTCCGCGCTCCTCGCACCCTGGCCCTCCTGTGAGCATGCCGACGGCCGTCGGCAGGGGCGGAGGTCTCACTCATCATATGCGCAAGGGGCGGAGACGAGGGACGAGGGCGGTGGTACAAGAATTGCAACTACGGAGGAGCAGCCGCCGCTGCCGCACGGCATTTTCCGCCCCCGGAGCCAGGGCTGGGAAAAGCTCCGCGGCGCAGCTTCGGCTTCCAAGTGTGCCAAAAGCGGCGCGCGAGAGTGAAGAATCGCTCCCTTCTCGCAGTAAGGCTAAGGATCCCACCCGACTGCGCCTCCAGATCAGCCCAGCCTATGACATGGTACTGACACGTTTCAGCGTGACGTGCAACTGAGCGCCATGTGGGCGCGAAGCTCCTCCTATGACGACAACGGGTGGAACTCTCTCTACCTCGAATCAGAACTGTGACCACCTTTTGTCTCGCCTCGACTCGCTGGAGAGCCTCCCCTCGGAATCTCCGGACCTGGCGCACCACACAAGCGAACTTGGCGCGGGTTATTACTTACACGCGTGCGTGCCCACGGGCATTGCAGCGTTAAACCCACGCACGCACCCACGCCCAAACGAGGCCAGTCCCAGTCCTGCCGAGTGCTCGCAACTTGCCTTGGGCAGGACGACTGCCCAGCTTGCCAGAGCAAGGGACGAAGCGTAAGTAGGCAAAGGTGAGATGGAGCTTGACGACCTCCGAGTCCTGTGAGCACGAACCCGAGCACAGCCCCCAACACGCCTCGCCCCCGTATTGTATTGGATTGTATCTCCTCAGTCAGGAACCGGAAGATTTTTTTTTTTCTTCCTCTCTTCCTTCTTTCAGCCCACGGGCAGCCCACGGCACAAGCAATGTTTGTGCCGGTGCTTGCCTGGTCAGCTGACGGGCTCTCCCCCACAGCACTCAACCGGGAGTTTGAGCTTGCGCGGCAAGTCGACGACGAGAGCGAGCGAGCGAGGGGGGATTGGACGGCATGGCCAGCGCTTACATTCAGGCTAACCGAGGGGAGCCTACACCTCAGTCCCGTACGAGATGTACAACTCTCTTTAGCGATCATACGCGGGAGATTCGCCCGCCCATATAGACTGACGTCTGTGCCCCTGTCCGACCCTCGACAGCCAGAGCTGAGATTCCCGCATTCACAGCCTCAGGCTCATGGGATGATCAGCGTCAGTTGCTGACGGCGTCTCGTCACGCCATCAAAGGCCGAATTTGATTGACCCCAGCCGAGGAAGAGCAGGTCAGCTCTGTTGTATGATATTATGCGATGGGAATGAATGCACACGGATCGCCCCAAAGCAACGCTCTTGGCGGCACTTGTGAATGCGGGCTTGGCTTAGTCTTTGCAATTTGCACTGCTCGTCTTGGCCCGATGATGTCGCCATGAGCCAGGCGATCCTAGTCCAACGAGCCCTCTGAGCAAGTCGAGAGCAGAGGTTCGATCGAAAAAGGATGGGGCTCGGGGCTCGTCACTCTTGATGAAGTTGTTACTCAGCACCAGGGTCATCCTGTGTTGCGACGCCTGGTGGGCAAGCCTTAGCGTCCAGTCGGTCGGATCCAATCCATGCAGGACATCGTATTTGTCACCGACAAATAGTGAGAGCACGGCTTCACAAGTTGAAGAGACAGCGATCCCCCATTGGGATCGACACTTCTCTTGCCAAGCAGTACGAGCGAGCAGACGCTCTGAACTTGAATGCTTCACTGCGGGACCAATGCGCTCATCCGAGAGGCTCATTGCATGTTTGCAGGCTGCTGACGATGAAGCATGCGAAGATGGGACAGCCACACGCTTCGCAGTCCTCTACGTGGAGCATTGAGCTGGGGTGCAAGTGGTTCACGCAGAGCTTCTCGTAGGCCTTGAGGAGGCGCTCCGGGGAGAGGACACGATAAACCCCTTTCTGGAGGGCGATGTCAGCAGGACAAGGCGCAAGGGATACAGGAGGCATGAAGGCGCTCGAAGTCCAACACAGGCGCCTGTATGCCCCAGGACAGGTGATTACCTTTCAGGGACAAGAGGCACCGCGAGCGGAAACGAGACGAGCCATGGTCAATGAATGTGGCGACACTTTCTTCTACTTCTGCAAAACCTCAAAGGCCACGAGCTGGCCGGGTACGCGCGGGCACGCTTGACCTGTACGAAACCAATACTCAAGTTTGAATCCCTGCCCTTGTACCAAGAAGTCGACTGGCCCCAAGTCGGTTTTCGGTTTTGCAAGTAAGCGGGGCGGTAGCTGCGGTCCCGACTTCGCAATTGATGCTCATGCCCTCGATCAAGCCGACTTTGCTTCATCGTTGCAAAGCCAGATGAAGAGGCGAAGCCAGGCGTGCTTCGGACCTTCACTCCACGGGCCAGCCCAGCGAGGCTACCATCGCCTCATCCGCCCTCTGTGGCATACACCAATGGGCCTGCTATCTGCCTTTGAATGTATCTCGCCATTCCGCGAAGGAGAGTCCCCATCCTCTTGTGATAGGTCAATCGGGTTTAGATGCTACTTACTTTGGTTGAAGCATCTTTGTACCTGAACCTTCGCAAGGGGCGCTCTCGTGCACTCGGCGGATATTCGCGACCAGCTCGACCTTTCGCCAATCGTTGGCTTTGCCTTTGCCAGGGAATAGGGCAACCACGCAAGCGCACTGTGGAAGCTGAAGTAAGTGCCCACTTACGTTGAGTGGCGTGCCGAAGGAAAGAAAAGGGCATCAACTCGAATTGGTCTTGAAGCGAAAGGGAGAGAACACGCCAGTGCCGGCTGGATTGGCCCCTTCTTCTCTTCTCGCCAAGGGTCGTCCGGCTTCCGATCGCGGCGCGCGCGCGCCACAATGCGAAGCTCCAGCGCGGAAGAAGGAGGCGGAAGCAGCGACGCCAGAATTTCACGCCAGCCTAGCTAAGCGGCCGGCCATCAAGCATCGGGGTCAGGATTGATCATCGTCATCGGGAAGGCCGGGGGCCGGGGGACCTTGACTGCCTGTCTTCTTGGCCAACAACACGGCCATCGACGGGAACCTCCTTCATCCTTCTCAGCATTCCCTCATCGCCTCGCATGGGCGTTCGACCATATGTCTGTGAGCGTGACAATCGTCCGGATGCCTCTGAGTGCATTCCGCTTTCTGCCTGCTGACCTTAAGCATCGCGCCATGCCGTCGTGACACACCGCAGCCCTGGTCGGTGGCTTTGCCAAATACCTAACCAATGTCCACAGCTCGTCATGTACCGTCACCGGGCTGGACCGCTTCCTCCAGCTTCTCGCGGACGAGGACAGACGAAAGGGCGGTCGTGGAGTAGTGACATTTGCGAACCATATCTCCGTCATCGATGACCCAGGCCTCTGGGGTGTCATGCCATGGTCATCATATCAGAATCAGCATACGACGAGATGGACGCTAGGAGCTAGCGATGTCATGTTCACCAATCCGTGAGTCCCGAGTCTCTGCCGCAATTCGAGAGGCCCACCCCGGCTGACCCTCTTCGTACCCCCTGCTCGAACACACAGTCTCTTCTCGTACTGGTTTAACAGAGGCCAAGTCATCTCGACGGACAGGGGCAGAGGCATCTTCCAGCCCGCCCTTGATACGGCCATCTCCAAGCTCGACGAAGGGCAATGGGTGCACCTCTTCCCAGAGGGCTACGTCAACCTTTCACGGCATATGGTCCTGCGGAGGTTCAAGTGGGGATTGAGCAGACTGCTCCTCGAAACGAGAAAGGCGCCGAGAGTCGTACCCATTTGGATCGAAGGTGAGTGCCAGTCTTCCCAGAAAAGGCCGATTCAAAGTCCCGACGACTTGCTTGCGAGGCTGACGATTGGCAATTCTTCTTCTCGCCGTCTCCCCTTTACCGACTACAGGCTTCGACCAGATGATGCCCGATCCCCGCAACTTTCCCCGCTTTCTCCCTCGCCCCTTTGCCAAGCTCTTCGTCCACTTTGGCGAACCCATCGATTCCCCTCACTCCACCCTCGACCGCCTCCTCGCAGACCTACGGCGCCGCCCGTCTCTCAACCCGCGCTGGTGGCAAGACGAGGAGATGGCCATGGCCGCGCCCCGCTCTCCCTCGAGCTCTATACGTACGGACCACCTCGAAGCCCCGACAATACCCATCCCGCCGATGAGTGCCTTCCCCAAACCCGACCCGCTCCCTGTTCCGCCCTCTGGCTGGGCGCCCCCGCCGCCGGGCTCTTTATCTGCGCTCTCTCTTGAAGCGACCCAAAGGGCCCAGGCAGAAGGACACGGAGAGGATCGGACGGGCCGCGACCCCATGGCTGCGCGCAGCGGACTCGTAGAGTTGTTGCGCAGGGAATTGGCATGGCTCGGCGTGAAGAGTCGGAGACTGCGGCGTGAGGGCAAGTCGGGGCCTGAGCAGGGGGACAACGCCGATGAGGAGCTCGGCAGGCTGGTACATCGTCTCATGCCGGAGGATGACTCGGTCCAGAGGTCGGGTACCAAGCGGTGAGGCGAGGCCGGACGCACAGACAGCTATTGTAGAGACTGTCGTCCTCTAGGCTCCTCCCCAGCTTTGTTCTCTTGAGCAGCTTTGAGGTGCGAGGCATCCAGAGGACGACCAGCACTGGGCTCTTAGAATCATAGATCACATCACATTCCTTGCTCAGATCCGACAACCAAGGGATATGTACCCGAAAGAGTGTGCCTTGAGACAGAGCAGTGGGACTTCAAGACGCGCCTAGTCCCGTCTATGAAGGCTCTTGTCAGCAAGTCAACTGTCATTGGCGTGCATAGTAGTGACGACGAAGCATGGCGAAATATGACTCGGTCAAAGGACGTGAGACGGACGACAGGCACATCACATCACATCACATTGCATCGCATGAGAGGACAAAAGAAGCAAGCAAGGCAGCAGCAAGTGGCGAAAGAAAAGGAGAAGAAAAACGAGAGATTTGGACTTGGAATGTAGGTGATGCGACAGGAGAAAGCGCGCAACGAAAAGCTCGCGCAGAGCGACTATGGACAAGTGAGCAGCTTGATGTCGAACAGCTATTGTGAGAAGGTTCCTTCACGTGGCGCTCACCGTCGCTGCTGCGTAGCGTACTGGCAGGAGCTACGCCTACCCATGGAGGGCGAGAGGACCACGTCCACCACACTGTGCGCCAGGCGCCCCCACGTCAGAGGTTTTAGTAGTAACAGCAAAGCTTCTACAGCTTCAGTTCCTGCAGTACCCGCTTGGCCAGCATCTGGTACTGCCAAGGGTTCCCAGAGACACGCCTGAACTGCAGACCGTTGACACCAAGGAGCAGCGGGACCTTGACAACGAAGATCTCGAAGCGGACAATCAGGTCCGCAGGGACAGCTCCAGGGGCTGCGCCCGAGCTATCGGCACCGTGTGCGAGGCCATTGAGTTTCGAAGGAACAAGGGGCGCAGATGTCTGTGGAGCCGCCGCTGCATCTGGCAAGCCCTGGCTTTGCAGCTTCGTCGGGGAATTGCTCGCGCCTACCTGCCCGCCGCTGCTGCTCGCGCCGCCGAAGAACGACGGCGCGCCTAGCGAATCTGTCCGTTGACGGTGCAGTCGACCACCACTGCGGGAAGGTGTCATGCCATTCTCACCAGCAGCACCGACTGACGATACCTCTTCGTGCGAGCCATTGCCGAGCATCAGCGAGCTGGCTCGGCTACGTGTGGGCACCTCGGGCGATTGTCGTGGGCTCCTATCCGTCTGTGAGCTCTCGCGACGCTTCTCCCTGAGGCTTGAAAGTACTGATATCCTGCTCTGCTTGCGTCGCGGCGCTTGCGGCCGGATGATCTCCGCCTCTCCCGCACCCACGTAGTCGGCTGCTTCTCCTTGTTGGCCCTGCTGCTCGATGGGAATCCGTGCATTGCCCTGGCCGGGCGTGCCAGCGTCACCGCGCGAAAAGTCAATGCTGGGCAGGTGGACGCACTCGTAACCACCACGAATCTCTCGGTACTGTACCCCGATGCGGTCCAGGACGCGAACCAGATCGGCGGTGATGACGGTGCGCGGCTTCGTGCTCGTAGTCTGCACAGAGAATAGGCCTTTTAGAAAGACTGGCTTCGTCGTCAAAGCCGTGCCTGGTTGGGGAGTACGACCAGAGCTGTTCTTGGTGCTCGAAGACAATAGGTTTGCCTGAGCTTCGCTGGGAGTGGGGCCTTGCCATCCATCATTCTCGGTCAAGGGCAAGGCAGCCTTGGCGGGCGAAGGCGACGGGGAAGTAGCCATCTGCTGCGGGGACTCTGTGCCAGCAGCCGCAGAGCGCCCTGTCAAGGGTCGCCGGCGTCCTCTTGGGGACATCTGAGCGCCCATTGCTCTCCCTACCGAGGCGTGTCCAGGTAGCGTTGATTCGCGTCCTTGCGGGGAGTCTTTCGCACTGACTTCCTTGGCTGGCGTACTCAGCCCTGGAACTGTTCCAGACCGCTTAACAGTGACTCCCTCGACGGGTGCCGAATGCGGTGGAGCCGAAGTTTCCCGCATATCGTCATCAACGGAGACAATGTTCTCCTCGGCCTCTGCCAGACTGAGGGCGTTCAGGCGCTCAGCTGACTCGTCGACCCCGCCGCCGGTCATTGCAACAGCCGTACGACGCCCTGACGACGAAGGCGGGATACCTCCCGTGCTCATCCGCGACCCTCTGCGTTTTTCCCTGCTCTCGGATTCTACACTCATCGAGGGCGACCTGCTCAGCAAAGATCCAAATCGCCGAAGCAGAGATGACGGTGTCCCCGGGGTGGCCGATTCTGGTGGACCAGCAACACTGACCGAACCTGTAGTGACATGCATGCTGCGGCGGTTTTCCGGTGACGTAGTCTTGCGCATACCCCGCAAAGTTCCCGCAGTTGCCGCATCGGTAGGGCTCTGCGCGCCGGTATCATCTGTCGGATGGCCTGATGAAGTCCTGGGCTTGCGGGTCGACATGCTCATGCTACGCTTGTGGTTGCTACCAATGGGCATGGTCTGAGCCCCAGGGGCAGCTGGAGGCAAAGAGGCAGCAGGGCCACTGCTCGCAGGGTTCCATGTCCCGGCAGGGACAATGCCCTTTTCGCGTAGCGCAGCCTCTACTTCGTCACCATTGGCGCGGGCCCGCGGTGGACCAGCCATGTTTGGCAGCGGCTTGCTCTTTTCGCGAGACTCGAATACCGGAGTAGGCGTGGGCGAAGGCGCGACCGGGGCAAGCGTACGAGGAGGAGCTGCTAGTTCCTTGGCTGCGGGATCCGGTCCCTTGTACGCGGAGACATGAGAAGCCTCTGGCATCCTCACCGCATCTTGAGGAATGTCAGCTGGGGTCGGCATTGAGGTGGTCGGACCACCTACCACGGAAGCTGGTCGAGTTCCCTGCGGCTGTGCAGATCCCGACACCTGACTTGTGAGTAGGGAGGCGTCAGAAGAGGCAAAGAATGAATGCCCATACAAGCGCTCTCGGTCCATCTTCTCGGAGACGAGATAGTAGATGGAGATGAGAGGGTGGAAACCTCGTGTTGGGTCTAAGGGCTCTTTACCGGCGCCTGGCCAGGTAGGAACCAAGGTCCCATTCAATCCTGTGCCGTTCAGGGTTCCGCTACTGCCCGATTCGTCGCGGTTGCCGAAGACTGAAATCTTCTTTCGATAGAAGTCTATGCCCGAGAAGCGCTTTGAACCTGTGCGGGATCGTGAATCTTGACTGCCGCGCGTCGTTGCTCGACCGAGTGCCGTGCTATCGCTCAGCTGATTGGAGCTGACATTGGGCGAATGCTTCGCATCCCAAGCATTCAACACCGCCGAATAGATCTCGCTCGTGAGTACTTCTGTCAATCGCAGCTCGATCTCTTCTGGAGTCCCGAATTCAAACCCGGTCATCCCTTTGATTACCTCAGGGTCCAATTCACCGGCCCTCAGTGGCTTGCGTTCAGGTAGATGAGCGTTAGGAGGCCCTTCGTATCCCTTTGTCATCCAGGAATGCGACAGGATTTCCGGAAGGGTAGCTCTCTTGCTTGGATCTGTGACGAGCATCCTCGAAAGGATATGCTTACACTCGCCGCTTAACCAAGCCGGATACTCGACGTGACCGCGCTTGATCTTGGCGTGCAACGCGGGCATGCTCTGATCGTCGAAAGGCACCTTGCCACAAACGAGGACGTAGAGCACGATGCCGAAGCTCCACACATCAACTTCGGGTCCAGTGTAGACCTTTGCGTTGAGTAGTTCGGGCGCCGCAAAGTAGAGAGAGCCGCAGAAGGTCGACAGGTGAGAGTGCGGTGAGAAGAGGTTGGACAGACCGAAATCGATGATCTTGATGTTACCCGTCTTGGAAATGAGAATGTTCTCGATTTTCAAGTCTGTTGGAGGCGCACGCAAGAGCACATGGGAGGTCAGATGATGCTTTCCCCAGCCGCCTTGAAGCGGGAATTCAATGTATGCGCCGATGACTTACCTCTGTGCACGATGCTGTTCCGGTGACAGTACTCCAAGGCGCTGCCGATCTGCCGTGCAAATTTCCTAGCTGCTCTCTCCCGCAACCTGCCGTGGGAGATGATGTAGTCGAGCATTTGTCCACCATTGATATACTCAAAGATCATGTAGTAGTGGTTGGGATGTATGATCATCTCGCGCATACCGCAGACGTATGGATGATGCAGAAGAATCTGCAAGCTTCCCTCTCGTATCGTCCGGATCTCTTTGGAGTGATCTTTGGCCGCAGCCTTGGCCAGGAAAGACTCAGTCGGTGCGGGTGGTGCCTTGCCGTCGCTGGGAGGCTTTGGGTGAGACGCAGCTGCGACGGATGTATGACGCGGAATGATTTTGATGGCGACCTTTTCGCCGCTGCCCATCTTGACGCCCAACTTAACCTTTCCCATACTGCCAGCTCCTAGTGTCTTGCCGAGAGCGTAGTCACCCAGTGTCCGGCGTGAGCGACGCTCTCGCTCCCTTTCCCTCTGCCGGTCCGCAGATTCGGAAGCGGCTGCTGCGGATCCATGACCACCGGCTGCTGCAGCGACCAACGAGGCTACCGTCGATGACTTTGTCGAAGCATTGTCACCAGTATGGCCGCCGCTAGAGCGCGGTCGATCCATCCGATGCCGCGAGCCATCTTGATGCCTGTTTGACCTAGTCTCCAAGACGCTGGCCGGTCTCATGTGCTCTGTGGGAGTGGCAACGGGAGGTCGTCGCTCAGGCGTCTGCTGAACGGCCCCGTCCATTGCGCGAGCAGCCCGCTGAGCATGCATGCGCCGAATGTCGTCGATGCTGGACCGGTTGCTTTCTGCCAAGCTACGTGCAGGGTCAGCGTCAGGGGGGGAAACTGGACTGCTGAATTGTTCTACATCTGTGCGGATCGGCGTGGCAGTCGCATAGTAGCGAGACGATGACCGCGATGTGGCTTGCGGATCATGAGAGGCGCCGCGTACCGGTCTCGGGATGTGTTGAGGCGGGAGGGCAGGAACACCGCTCTGACCGACGACGCCCTGCGGCTGGTAGGAAGAAGGTCCAGCATCGACACCATTCAGAGGCAACGAAGAATCCTCTGCATTGGTGAGAGGCGCGCCAATGGGAATGATTGGCAAAGGCTTGGTGACATCTGCGTGCTTTCCAAGTGTCTGGCTGCTCGATTGGCGGGAACTTGGCCGAGAAGACGAGGACGCAGATGCTGGTGGCTGCGAGATGGGACGGACGGCAGTGTCCGTTGAAGAGCTGCTAAAGACGTCGGGCTCCTCGGAGAATTGAGGGCGCTGAGAGAGACGCGAACTCTCGCTCCTCGGAGAGGCGTCGAATTGATCTTGGATGTAAGTGGGGGAACGAGGAGAAGAGCGGGATGCGATGTCCCTGCCGTGGAGTTGCTTGTCTTCCGGCACACTCATCAAGCCGGGTGCCATGGCTGCATCCGCTGAAAAACGTGCATCCTGCGCCTGTGAAAGGGGAGGTGTGGCTGTTCGCGGATGGCCCTGGACGGGAATGCCATTTGCGACCATGCTGTTCCTAGAGTCGAGATCGTTGTCAATCTCCATCTGGACGCGGTCCCGCTCTTCTGCAGTCATGGTGGGAACCTCGCTGGCCATTGGGCCAGTGTGCGCGGATTGGAAGGGGTTTGGCGGCCTCGATGCAGGGGCAAAGGGCGAGGAACGGCCTGCAGCTGCTGCAGCTGCCGAGGAAGGGTCTGTGAAGTTTCTCTGGGTTGACCTCGGCCTAGACGTGGCAAAATGGTCAATGCTTGGGCCCTTGGCACGGAACCGAGGTGACGCAGTTGAGGAGTAAGTGGGCGGTGTCGAGAGGGATACAGGTGCGTCGTAGTGATTAGAGAAGGAGTAAGATTGAGACCTTTGGGAATGACCAGGGTGGAAGGGTGGACTCGTGGTCATCCTCCGCAAAACGGAAGCAAGACCTTTGGTGATGCGCCGGATCGGCGCGACTCAGTCGTGGAAGCTGCCGGTCACTTGTGGTTCCGTATCGACTTGACGGTGAGCGGTTTTGCACCAAGTAGCTTTTACGTGGCACAAGAGCCTGCACGGGCGCAATGCCAACCGAGGTCGGGTTCGTTCAGGATCGGCGGTGGATGACAGAGACCAGAAGGGGTAGATGATCGGTGCGCAGCGCTCGTTTATGGAGACGATGAGAGGCGATGGGCACGTGTATACGAAGGCGTGATGTGAGCGGCAGATAGCTTCTACCGCGGATGTCGTCGCCGTAGACGTAGGAAGTTGGGGCTGCGGAAGGAAGAGGTATGCCGTGTGGGTGTGTGCTGGCGGCCGTGATGGAAAGAATCTGATCTGTGTTGTCTTGGATTGAATGAATCCTTGGTGTTTGCTATCGTCGCCGAGGCAGGATTGCACAAAGCAAGGCGCCTTCGCGTTCCAGGGAGATGGTACCGAAAACGACGGCGATACGGGTCGATGGGCGTGAGTCGGCCCTAGAATGGGGACAGCGAGCAGCAGCGGCAGCAGCACGGGCGGCAGCGGCAGCGGCGGCCAAGGAAGCCGACGGGATGGATTGGTGGGTTCGCTCACTCGCCCTCGGTCCCTGGGTCCGTTTGAAGTTGTCGGTGCGATGCGGCCGAGTCGCTTAGACGACGGCTGCTGTGAGAGGAGGGAGTGTGTGGGCGTGTGTGTGTGTGGGCGTGGGCGTTGCGGGCGTGTGCGCGTACGTGTATGAGCGTGTGAGCGTGCAAATTGCTGGCTTGCTCAGACGCTGACTGGCTGGCTGGCGGGAGTCAGGGCGAGGGCGAGGGTAGTCAGGATTGCATTGGAGTAAAGTCGCTCGCAGGCGAGGGCGCCTCGCCTGCCTTTTGCGGCTTTCGTCTCTTCAGTCATTCGCCCATTCGCCAGCCCAGCCGCTCCCGCCGCCCGCCGCCAAACCAGACGCGGAGCGCGTCCCCACCACGAAACACGCTCAGGGAAGGCGCAGCGCGGCGCCAAATGAACCAAGCAAGGGCTCTACTCGCCTCGTCCGGGTCGGGGTCGGGGTCGGGGCGGGGCGGCAGTGCGGGTTGGGGCGCTTGTGTGGTGTAGTGCGGTGCGATGCGGTGGGGCCGCCTGGAAGTGCAGCACAGGCCGAGTGCCGCTGAGCCGGGGCGCCGTCTCCGGGCCGTCCTCGCATGTCTCGTCCCTCCGCCCGCGGTCAGACCCCAGCGCTACTCTCACTTCAGATGGCTGCCTTCACAAGGTCAAGTTGGGCTCAGCCTGTCCCTGTCGTGCTGTGCTGTGCTGTGCTGTCTCTTCTGTGCTCTCGCTGTGCTGTCACGCGGTTGCGCAGAATATTGATGAGGGTACCCAAGGCTCTGGGATCAGGCGGGGCGAAGTCTGGAAGGAATGAGCACGCGCTGCGATCAGGCAGAGAAGCACCTGAGCGGCACTTGAACCTGAGCCCAGAATTGAGACAGCTTGGCTTCGGAGGCCAACGGCCTGCGTGACCCGGCACTGAGCGACCGACGCCCGAGCCACGCTTGCTGATGCGACGCTGCTGCAGGCCATGCACGACGGGCTACAACAAGCGCGGCCCGCACGCGTACGGACTGTATGTACAATACATATGCGTTCGCAGCACACCAATGCGAGTTTGCATCGTATCGTATCGTATTTGAGTTCTTCGATGCGCAGGGCGGGACAGGGCAGGCTCAGGGAAAGCGCCAGCTCTACGAGACGGGACCAGACGATACCTTCATCCCGCCCCTGGCTGCCTGCAGATCGTCTCCGCTTCCGTTGCCTTGCCTCCCATCGGGGCAGGACCGGGACCTCGGCGAGGGCATGCGGAAAAGCATGCGCAGGTCCTGTACCCTATGCTTAAGTACAAACCATGCAGCCGCTCTTTCTAAAATTCAGGGACGTCGTGCGACGAGGTCCCCCAATCCCACGCCATCAGTCGAGCGCCAAGCCATTGCAACGACGCTGTCCTCGCGCCCGAACCACCCTATTCTGCTCGCCCCGCCCGCCCCGCCCCGCTCCTTGACGTTGGAGCAAGCAGCAACTTCTCGCTCGGAATGGACCAAAGAACGCAACGCGACAAAAACATTCGACCGAGAGGGACCCTCCATGTCCTCGAGCGGCCACCGCAACGACAAAGGGCGAGCGAGCAGGCGTGCGCGATGAGGCAGCCTGCGGGGACCATTTTCGTGATTTGAGACTTCCGACTTCCGCCTGCTCTTGGCCTTAAGGTCGCTAAATGAGCCATGTCCGCACACTTACTTACGCCCCTACTATCGGCCCTTGTTCGGTCGTGCTCTTCGCGAGGATCATAGCATTGTCCAGTCCAGGACGACCATGTCCAAACCAAGGCTTGTCCTTGTCCCTTGACTGCGTTGACCCGTATCCCCCGTGACGCCCACGCCCTCCCCTCACCCAGCCGAGGGAGTCCTGCAGAAGCGAGGCGTCGCGGGCGTTTGCCTAGTCACAGACCGCAGAACGAGCACAAGGGGAAATGAATAGCTGAATGAATCAATAGACGAGCGGGACGCGACGATGATGTGCTCTCAACGCCTTGCGGACCAATACAGTACAATATGCGCCCGTTCAGCGCCAAATGCTGATGGGTTCTGCTCTTACAAGCGACCCGCCACTTCGCTTCGATGCTATCAGTGGGTCCTCATTCCGCCCATGTCCCTTCCGCGACTCCAGGAGGGTGTCGGTATGGCTCTGACCACCATGTCCCCTCCGCTGCGCCGCGTGTTCCTGCATCGCCACTTTTCC
Organism: Quambalaria eucalypti; assembly: GCA_004016185.1. Taxonomy (NCBI): domain Eukaryota; kingdom Fungi; phylum Basidiomycota; class Exobasidiomycetes; order Microstromatales; family Quambalariaceae; genus Quambalaria; species Quambalaria eucalypti. The sequence continues at coordinate 171,003 of RRYC01000067.1, forward strand.
ACGGAGAAGCGCTTGCTTCTATCAGCAGCCAGGCCTCCCGAAACTCGGTAGAGCTGACTGTCTGAAGTCATCCTGACCGCCTGGAGGCTGCACATGCTATCTCGTGGTGATTGCACTTTACGCCAATGATCTCTGACTGACGCGTCTCCCGCGCCAAGACCCAGATTGCGTCGTCCCCCGCGCTCTACCCTCCGCATTGCAGCCCCGGCGGCGTCTTTCCACTTCTGCACCTCCGATCTCGCCCTTGGCCCACCCCACTTTCCGCCCCCCCACAATCTCCCTCCACTCCACCTTTCAGCCGCCCTTCTATCCAGCTGCGCAGAGACAGCTCTGCCCCCACTCGATAGCATCAGCTCTTCGTCCCGTGCTTCCTCGTACGATATAATACGCACCGGCCCGTGCTCGTGGTCACGGCTTCAAGTACTTACCTAATGAGCGAGCAACAGGAGCAACAGCTCGGGTCCGGCCAGGCGCCGGTGTCGAACGACGCAGGTAACAGCGAAATGTCCCTGGAATCGTTTGGTCTCCCCGCTAGCTTTGCCCAGATGGGCGGCTCCTCTTCAGGGTCGGGCTTCAATCGTAATCGCGGCGGCAGCGATGCAGGACGACGCGACAGAGGGCGTGGAGGTGGAAGAGCAAGAGGGAGGGGCAGACCGGGCCCTTATGCTGACAACCGGCAGGAAGATGGCCGTAAAGCCAGTGTCATGGTGGATGGGAGTTCCCCCAACCCTCACCAGCCGCACCAACACAATCCGATGCATGATCAGCAGCATGCGCCTGCGTTTGGTGGGCGCGGGCGTGGGCGCGGGAAGGATGGCCGGGGCCGTGGTGGCCATTATGGCCGAGCAGAGCATCAAGGGGACGGCGGAGAAGAGGTGAGTCTTGCCGTAGGGGGCTGGATCGGCCTTGACTCGACGCGGGCCTTCGAAACGCTTGATCAATTTCTGTATCCCATCGCCGCTGACGGTCAGCCTTCATTCCCATCTTTCCTTTTCATTGCTGGCCCATAGGGATACTTTCGACCTTCCTTCATCGAGGACCCCTGGGCTCATCTATCTTGAATGCCCGATCTCCTCTTGTAAATACCCCGGCTCGATCTCGGTCAGACAAAACATTTCCCTAAATTCCGAGAGAGCCGACATCGCCCTCTCAATGCACCTCTGCGGAGTACCCAAAAGCATCCTCGAGGAGAGCGTCGGTCCAAGCTCTCGTTGAGGCAGGCATCTAATTGAACTCAGACTCGAAGAGCCACCCAGTCGACTGCGTATGCACTAAAATCAAAGCGAGACGATTGCCAGCGGCAGGATCAGATTCAAAAAGATATAGATATGGTAAATGGCATGCTTAGCCACGCGCGCGACTACGCCTCCGCCGGATGAGCAGCTTGCACGACGAGAAGGGTTGCTGCGGCTCCTCCGAAACCGCCACCCCCGTCCAGCAGGGAAAGGAGGCATCCCTCCGCCGCTGCTCCCAACGTCCTGCCCATCAGTGCTGCCTCCTCGATCGACTCCCGCAGCCCCTCCTCCGCACCCGCACCTTGACGACCTGCGCCAGCTTTGGTACCCGCTCCCGATGATGCCGCTGCTTCCTTGTCGGATGAGAAAGCGGCAGTGCAAGACAAAAGTCGCTCTCGCCGGCGTTCGACTTCGGCCCTGAAAGCCGCTGTACGTGACCCGTACTTTCCCCGACCGATGATGATCAGGTCGGCGGCGCTGTGCACAAGGGGAATCAATACGGAATAGATCGATCCTACAATGCCGTCTGACGACGAACCTGGGGCCGCAGACGGCAGCGTGACGAATTGGACTCGATCCACGGAGCGGATTTGAGGCTGCGAGACAGGCTTCGAGTCGGTGAGCAATGTTTGATCACCACGGCTGCGTGCGGATGCGTCCTTTGACGGCTTCAGGCTCGATAGAAAAGCGGGCAGCGGCCCTTGGGTCCTTTCTTCTGCGGCCTGCCCAGTTTCTTCGGTACCCGTCTCTAGGCGATGGGCGTCTTCGTCCAGTGCTCCGTGCTCAAAGAGGAATCGAGCATCCCGTTGCTGCGCAGCTGCCTGGTGGATCGTCTGCAAGTTGATCGTCTCCTGGTTCTCCGCTTCGGTCTCGTTGCGCCCAGCGCTCTTTTCGCTGGTCGCTTTCCCGCCGACGGCCAAAGACAGCTCAGTCACTGGGACCGTGGGCTGCTCAGCGAGCGCAGACGATGGGTTGAGTGCCTCGGTGACGGCATCATCGCTGGGCATTGCAACGACGATGACCTCCACGGCGGAACGATGTCTTCCTGCAATTCTCCTCGCGAGCGCGACTGCCATACGGTCGTCTGCGCCACCAAAGAATGGCACCAGTACACGAGGCCTGTGCGGGCCGCTCTGGCCACGCTCACTCGTCTTCAACAAATTTTGCACCTGCATGGCAGCCGTGCTGCCGGAGTGAACGTCCCGCCCTGAGCCTTGCCAAATGCCGAAACGACTGCTGCCGACGGCCACGTGGGCGTCGACGAGGATCCCGGTGTTGGCCTGCCGTTGCGCGAAAAGTCGAGCGGGCAGAGCTTGCGCGTCGGCACTCGCATTCCACAGTGCAGCTTCCTCGCGCTCTGTGACGGCGCCTTGCGGCTGATTGCTTCCGAAACGGAAGGCACTGGCTGAAGCCGCCAGGCCGATCCAGCTTTGCGTCCGTGCAGCGGGATTCGATGCCTCCCATGGACAAATGATGAGGCCGTTGCGGGCAAGGTCATCATCTGCTGCAGTCGTAGAGCTAGGCTTGAGGCGCCGCTGCGAGCGGCGATGCGCTTGCAAGATCGTCGGGATGACTTGCGAAGAGGTGACGGCGTACGTGTCTGCATCTCCCTTGGTGCCACCACTACCGACACCCTCTTCGGGCACCCGCTCCACAGTAAGCTGCTCTTGCCCGGCAACGTGGCCCTGGTCAGGCAATGGTAATCCGAGTTGCCTCTTCTCTGCGGCAATGGCAGAGGAAGAGGGAACGCCCACGAGAGAAGCGACGCTCTTGAGCGTAGCCAAAATGGCATCGCGACGTCGATCCACGGAGAAGACGAGTCGCATGATCGAAGCAGGGCCATACTCTGTTGGCGTGACCCTGATCAAATCCAGGGCTATGCGCGTGGCCGTCTTGGGCGCAATGTTTGTGTTGGTTTCAGCGTCCAGGCTGTTGTGGTATGAGGCTGAGCTTTCGCTGAGTATATGCATGAAGGTCATGAGAGCTTCCACACTAGGATTGGCCGAAGCCAGAGCGGCCGTAATGGGGATCACTTCCTCCTTTGCCGTTGTAGCAGCGTCGTCCGAAGAGCCGCCAGAAGCCCGATATAAATTCGACGCCTTTTCGTCTGCGGTTTCAGCGCCAGTGCCGTCATCTCCCGAGGCGGCGGCCGCGCCTTCGTCGTTCGCCTGCTTGAGATAGATGGCCCTGGCCAGAGGGCGTACAGTGCTGGTGGTGATCAAAAAGACCAAAAAGAGCATGCTGTGACATGGGAGCAGGAGAGACTTTCATGTCAGTGAAGAGTGAGTGCAGGCACAGTGGCTCGACTCCAGCGCTTTGCCACGCACCTGAAGATCTGCGTCGAAATGACTCCATCTTGCAGCGCAACTGCACCAATGACGACTTCTATGACGCCCTTGGATTGCATAAGGGCGCCGACGCACATCGATTGCCTCCAGTTCATGCCCGAAATCTTGGCACAAAGAGCCGTGCTGGAAGACTTTGTGATGAAGATGGCGCAGACGAGGAGGAAGATGAGGCCCCATGCAGTCCCGCTGTCAAGGGTCTTGAAGTCTATTTGGAGTCCAACGGCGCCAAAGTAGAGTGGAAGAAGCAGCGTGACTATTGGCTGCTCCACGCTCTCGGTGACGGCAATGCCGAAGCGGCCGTGAGGAATGACTGCTCCGTATGCAAATGCCCCGACGAGGGTGTGTAGACCGAACATGTCGCTGACGAGGGCGCTGACTAGACCACCTAACACAGCGCATAGGGTCAGCCAGGCCGGAACGGGGTCGTGGCTATCGGGAGACATGTCGATGCCCGCTCGGGCAATCCATCGAAAGAGAAGAGGCCGCCATACGACGATGAGGAAGATGAGCCAGCCAATGAAGGCGAGGAGTTGATATAGCGCGAAGATCTGCTTTCCGCCTCCAGAAAGGGAGGAAGCTACAGCAAGCAGGCAATAGCCTAGGGTATCGTTGCCGGCGCCACTGGCGACTGTGGTAGCGCCCAGGGAAGTTGATAGGATCCCCATCTCGGCGAGAATCCTGCTGAGGACCGAGAGGGACGTGACGCTCATGACGGTGGCCACAAAGAGCATGAATGTCGTGAATGCGACGGTCTGGTCCGTCAATTGGTCGTAGATGAGTTTGGAGACGCCACAAGAGACGCCGAAAGTTAATGCAAACGGGGGCACGATGATTAGAGCGACGCTCTTCCAGTACTTGATCATGAGATCCGTGTCGGTCTCGAGGCCGACTAGGAAGAGAAAGGTGACCAGTCCAAAGCTGGAGACGAGGGTCAAGAGTGGCTTGGAGTTGGCAGGGAAGATAGTTTCGGTGAAGCCCGGAATATCTGTGGGGCGTTCGGGAAGTGGGAGATGGTGAGATGCGCAAGTCTCTTGAGCGTCACCCGAAGGCAACGCTTACTCACTCTCGAAGGCAGTCGGGCCGATGAGAACGCCAGCCAGTAGGTCCCCCAGCACCCGTGGCTGCCCGACTTTCTGGAAAGCATAGCCGAGGATAGTACATAGTGTGATGATGATAAGCTATGGGCGGTAGGCGTAGGCGAAGGAGGTGGTCAGCGTGTACTGTAGCCGGTTGCCAATCGCCGCCTCCTCTGTCTTGGGAGACTGCTCACGGCTTGTGTTAGGAACAGAGCAAAGCCATTCTCTTCAAACTGAGCATTGGTTGGCGCGAATTTCAACGGATCGACCCCGGAGATGTACCCGTAGGTCTGATCGTAATTGTCCATCGCCGCCGGGTGAAGTGGCAGAAAGCGCCCTTAGGTCTTGAGGTGTCCGCTGGCGGTATCTTGCTTGGCGCGCCTTTGCCGCGGTGAAGGAGACGCGATGGTTACCTCCAGGGCATTTGTGAGTCTGACTCGTGTGGTGGTAGGGAAGGCTAGAGCCAAAAGGACGATGGTTAAGAGTGGTAAGGTACTTGATCGCTCTCGCAGTGCACTTTACTGCCCAATCGATCGATTGCAACGCAGCTGGCAGCTCATCTCATATCACCCCTGACAGGGGCTAATCCCGTTTGTCCACCCGCACCTGTGCGGCCCCTGCAGCGCCCCAGCGCGTAGCCGACAATGCGGGGTAAAAAAGGCGCCGACGGCCCGGCCAGTCCGCCATTGTGCCCCCCTGCCGCTTTGGTCTGGCTTATAATCTCCGGCGACTTGCAGCCAAGGTTAAATATAATTTTGCATTGCAGCAAAGCGCAGTGCACTCCACACTCCTGTTCCCGTTCCTTAGGCTGTGGGGCTCTAATGTCACAGATGGCATCGAGCATGAGTACAAGATTCATCTCCATTATGTCGCAGCATTAGCATGGACAAATAGCATCCGCCAACTACATCGAGCAAGCCAGCAAATCTACGAACAAATACACGGCGCTTTTAAAAGATTCCCACACATCACTTCCACGCCGCACTCTGTCACATCCGACCTCGAGCGGACAACGGCGAGGACCCCGCCCGAGTACCTTATAATCGCCTTTCCGGTGTCCAGAATTGCCTACAAGGAACGACTTCTCACTAACGCTACCTCTTGCCAGATCGCACGTCAACCGCCCCCACCCCGGCGCTCAGACATTCGCCGTCTTTTGTGGGTACGTTGGTGGCGGCTGGGCAGGCGGCGCGTAGGCTTGTCCAGGGGGAGGGTAACCGTTGGGAGGCGGGTATGCAGTGTTGCCGCCGTACATCCCACCCGGAGCGCCGGGAGCATACTGTGCGCCGTAGTGTCCAGGATATCCACCATTTACGCCGGGCGTATAGCCGCCAGGTGGAGGATAGCCCGGCCCCCCTTGTGGTTGGTAGGCTTGGTTGTTGTTGACGTTGACTGGCGGTCGTGCCCTTTGCCTGCGACGGCGGGCGCAGCAGAGACCAAAGAAGAGGATGAATAGCAAGAGCACGCCAAAGGCTACGCCACACCCCTGAAAGCAGCAGGTGATGGAGGAGATGAAGCACCGTGGCCCCTGTCAGTCATTGACAATGCATGCCGGCCCGGAAATATTGCATCCAAAGCTTACTCACGATTCCGACCCTGGCGCCGTATGACAAGCGGTGACGGCAGTATCTGCCGTAGCAGTAACGCTTCTCCAGCGTGACGGTGTCGAAGCTTGACATCTTTGATGGAGAGAGTGGGGAGTGAGTGAAAGAAAGGATGAGTGCATGACTTGGGATCAGACTTTGTCCAGTCAGCGGATGACGTTGAGGTTCCACTTTCTACTGGATGCGGTCAGGGAAGCGAGGAAGACTCCGGTATGTTTCAACCTCAGTCTCTGCAATCCAGAAGTATATTCTCTTAGTTCCGACCGAAAGCGCCATATGGCGCGATGCCCGAGCGGTTAAGGGGAACGCCTAGAATTACTCTAGTCCTCGCACGAGGATGCAAGCGTTTGCTATCTAGCGCGCAGGTTCGAGTCCTGCTCGCGTCGATATCTTTTTGCACTGGTATTTTTTTTTTGGTATTTTGGTATTCTGGTAAAGCCGAGTACACAGCCGCTGCCCCCAACCCTTTGACGTCAACCCCCCTTATATTCTCCACGACGGTCACAGCTTGCTGAGCTTGGAGATTTCCTTCTGCAGTGTGTTTTGCATCTGCGGTGCGGCAACGGCGGTCCAGTGTGGCGGAGTGCAAAACAGGCATCAACTCAGTATCAGCACTCGGCTTTACGGCAGCGAGATATGGTATGCGCCTTACCTTCAGCCCCAGCATCAGATTGCCCTTGACCTTCAATCGTCCCTTGAGGAACATGGCCTGCGGACTCGCCTTGCCCGTAGCGAGTGCAACCATGTCCTTGTCAGAGACGCGGATCGTGACGTCTGGCTTCGGCTTGTCGGGGCCTTTTCCCTTGATGAGCTTCCCTTCCTTGCGCATTTCTACGCGGAAGTGCTGCACTTTCCCCTCGGGACCGACGACTTCAAAGAGGAAGTTACCATTGACGGCCTTGAGCGCCTGTTCTCGATCCATCATGTTGATTCCAGCCAGGAGGCCATCTTCGTCTCGGGCGTGGCGCAGGCCAAACTCGATGATGGCGAACAGCTTCGAAATCTCGAAGCCGGGCTCGATCAAGTCTTGCGGGGCGGAAGACTCTCCACCGTCTGGGTCGCTGAGGTCCAAGTCGTCCACCTCTGTCATCAGCAGCTGGTCGCGCCGACGAGTGAGTGTGTACGAGTAGCACAGTGCGGGAGGGTCAGCGGGCTGTCAGATATCATTGAGCCGCAGCTCAGGCCAGCGCTATCCAGAGCTTGCTCACCCTCAACAGGTTGGTGCTCTCTTCTGGTTGCTGGGATGTGGATGCCATCTTACGGTGTTTAAGCTCTTGGCGAATCAAGATAAGATATTGGGGTTGCGGGTGTGGGGAGCACAGATCGCGTTGGCGTGGGGTCGTTGTGGAGGAGAAATATGGTCGTGGGATCGGTGCGGGACGTGCAGCAGCTTATATCTCTGCACGGCATACATGCGAACTCGGGCGGAGAGCTCAAATACTGAGATGAGTCGGCGCAGTGCAGCGGCCTCCGCGCCGAGAGGGACTGCAGGGAGTGTGGTCAAGCTCTTGGGGCACCACAAGGGACAACGCTCAATGCTCAGCAAGCCTCGTCGATGTCTGGAGACTTGCACATGGTTTGAGCCGCCGTCGTAGGTTGTCTTCTTCACTGGTACATACCGCCCTGGTGCCCACAAGAGGTTGCTCATCTCGCCTGTTTCAGTTCCCCCATCTGCGAGTGCGGGGTAAAGGCCGATTCGACTGGGCTTTCAACCGCCTCAGCTCCAGAGGCAGCCGCCGCCCATGGGCAGCGCCCGTCACGTGTCGCTCGCCCTCGCGTGGCCCTGCACCGGTGTGGTGCCAAAGTGCCACTCCCAACGGAACGGCCACTCAACAAGCACCTCGCCATCGAGGCGAGGCAAGTCTTACTTGGTGTCAATCTGTGGAGAGCCTTTTGTGCGTCGGATGTGGTCTTTCTGAACACCCTTTGTACCTAGGTGGGGCGCGTACCCAGGTCGGCTGGCAGCGGTACCGACCAAAGAGCCATGCGCATTGTCTTGGCCATGCTAAGACTCAGCAGTACCTCGGCTGAGCTGACCACGTCATGCCGTTGACATTCTGCGAAACCTGGGCCGAGACTGGACCACACCCAACACCACTGGGTTCAATGATCTTTCACGACGCGCACTCTCGATCAAAGTTGGGTTCATGTCAATTGTGCTGAGGACAGGGAATGGTACAATGTACAGCGGGATAGAAGGAGGCTAATAGGCATGATCCCCTTGGTCAGGTCGGAAGGTGAACTTCCACGAACATCGGGAGGCGGTCATAGGTTGTGTGCGACGGCCAGGCTGTGCACTCGTCACTTCGTAGTGGCAACTATGCGGTGAGACCACTCGAAGCGAGATGTGCGACCGATATCGCTTTTGCTTTTGTGTGAAAAAGACAATTAAGCCACGAGCTGCAGGAGGGAAGGGATATCGGCGACGCAGTAGGGTGTTAGCTAAGCTGGTTATGGGCGATGATAGCGCATGGGAGCGAGTACTGCGACGTCATGCGTCTGGCAAGGACGAGTCGAACCCCAGCTTTGGGCGAGCGAAGAAGAAGCCCTTTTCTGCTCAGGTCGCCCTTCCAAGTATGCCAGACACGGGGCCTGTCACGTAACCCCTTCGTCGAGACCAAATGCCAACACTCACCTTGACGACACCGCCAACCTCCTTGATCTTCTTCTCAGCCAATTGCGAAACCCAACGAGCCTTGACGATGATGGGCTTCTGGGGCAGCCTTCCCTTGCCAAGGACCTTTCCGTAGCCAGCAGCGAGGGTGTCGATGACGGGGACAGCGTCACCGGTGGCGGCAGCCTTGTGCTCCTCGGGGATGAGGGACCAGAGCTTGTCGAGGTTGACGACGGGGCGGTAGTACGAGTTGCGAGTCAAGTGGAAGTGACGCATACCGACCTTACCGAAGTAACCAGGGTGGTACTTGTCGAAGTTGGTGCGGTGGTGGTGCTGACCACCGGCAAGACCACGACCTCCGGGGTGCTTGCGGTGCTTGCCTGAGGGGGGAAAAGTTAGGATGAAGGGTGGTATATGCGTGAGCGTGGCGCTCTCGCTTCATCGCGCAGGTCAACATCGCTGGATGCCACCCGTGTCCCTCCCCCGCACAGCCCTCCTCCTTCCTGCTGGAACACCCGAATAGTCCCAGACTTTTCAAAGCGTTCGGTTCCAATCCATCCATTCCTTCTCAGGCCCTTCCTCCGCGCCTCCCTGATGATGGATGAGGCTGTCTCCCTCTAAACAACCTCGGGCGTCCTCCAGCCTATGGCAATCTTCGAATTATCCACCCCGTCGTATCCGCTGCTGCTGCTGCTGCGATACTTACCGATACGGCCGTGACCGCCAGAGACGTGACCCCTGAGCTTTCGGTTCTTGCTGAGTCTTGAGGGCATTTTGTGTGATGTGAATGGGTGAGGACACAATGGGCTGGAAGGCTAGAAGCTGATGGCCTCCAATACTCGAATGGCAAGTCTACAATTCGGCCCCCTCACGCACCATACACTACGCCTGCCTCGACCCGCGGGCTATTGCAGTGGGCCAAGGCGAGGCGGGGCGGGGCGGGGCGGGCGGCGGCGTCCCTCGCGTCGCGGCTGGTGTGGTGCCCCTGCGCGCGTGCTCTGACCCGTAGCCGCAGTTGCGCACACGAGCGAAGTCTCGGAGCCGAAGTGACAGACTCGTCGGAACGGCAGACGGTCAAGGGCTGCCAGTTGCAGGCGTGGATATTCCCAAATCGCAGCCACGCCTTTCTGCCCTGCTCTACCGCCACACAACCACCTCCTCATCTTCCTCATCCTCCCCCTCTTCATCCGTCAAGATGTGAGTATCGTCTTTGATGATACGCGTATGCGCAAGTCCGCCCTCGCTTTTTCCCGGCCGCAATTGGCTTGCAGCACGAGGACTTGCGCAGGATAGGCAATGGAAGGTGGCGGGAAATTCACGCAAAGCCGGTCAGAAGGACCTACAGAGAGTCCACTTCAACCGTCGGAGGGAATCGATGTCGACAATGGGCTGCTTCATGCTGCACAGACCCACGGATGCAGATGGGCCGGTATATCACCTGGCATACATCTTTGACGGGGCGTGGGAAGCGGGGCGGGGCGGTCTTTGTGTCATGGCGGCATTGCGCCAAACTGGCTGGGCTTTTGCTGATCATAGCAACATGATCCATCTTCACCCACCTCCTCAACTTCACCACCCTCTAAATCACCCCTCACGCCACACCTGCGACCGTCCACACCATCAGGGTCAACGTTCCTAAGACTCGCAGGACCTACTGCAAGGGCAAGACTTGCAAGAAGCACACGTCAGTATCAACTGGACAGCTGTGAATCACGACGAGCCGGTTCTTGGTAGAATGAGATGGAAGTGGCGCGGCGCTGCCGGCGGGAAAGGAGGAAGATGTGAACGTCGAAGCACGCCCAGAGCATCGAAGATTCGGCGGAGGGCAAGCCAAAAGGCTCTAGGGGTAGTGGCGCGATGGCTAGGCGGCATCTGTGCTTCACCGCTCAGGAAGTCGGAGGTGTTGGGTTGTGCAGGGTTTGGGCCGCCCCGGGCCGTCCGGGCCGGCACGCTCTGCTACTTGAGGGGGCACGAGCATCTGTACGGCAGGGCACTCATCGTCGTCAAAAATCGATTGCTGACATCGCTTCTCCTTTCGAAACACACTTGCGACCCTTCACAGTCCCCACAAGGTCACCCAGTACAAGACCGGCAAGGCTTCCCTTTTCGCACAGGGTAAGCGTCGTTACGACCGAAAGCAAAAGGGTTACGGTGGTCAGACCAAGCCCGTCTTCCACAAGAAGGCCAAGACGACAAAGAAGGTTGTCCTCCGTCTTGAGTGCACTGCATGCAAGTACCGCTCGCACATGGCCCTCAAGCGCTGCAAGCACTTCGAGCTCGGCGGTGACAAGAAGCAGAAGGGCGCTGCGCTTACATTCTAAGCGCATCGACGGAAACGAAAAGATCCAGGCGGATCTCAAGTGTCTCATATGTCTCCGCCTCTGGTCGCTTCTGTTAATGGTCACTTCTCCCTAGCATCGATCTGTGTGTCCGCACGAGTGCTCTCAGCGCATGCGCTACGCAGCGCGGAATGTGGCCAGGTATGAATCAGTGCGGCTGAATGCTGTCCAGGGACGAAGGATACAATCGTGTCATGGTTGCCGGCGCTGCCCCCTTCACTCATCGTCCGAATTGAGCTCCGCCGCAAAAGCCGCCAAGGACGCATTGAATCTCTTCGTCTTGAGCGGACGAGGAAAGGGAGGGATGCAGCAGCGGGTTTGTCAGATGGCGAGCTCCCATGCTTGATATGCGCGAGGCAGCATACATCCTGCTCGCAATCTACCAATGGTGCTCCTTGCTCCAAACTTACCTTCTTCGGCGGCGCTTCCGATCCGCTCCCACCCTCGCTGTCATCCTCGCTGTCGCGTCCCCTACCCTTCCGAGCTGAGCGCTTGGTCTCGCCGTCCGAGTCCTCTTCACCTTCGCTATCCGAGATTTCTTGTGCGTGCTTTCGACTACTAGACGTATTGCCTCGTGCTCTGCGCGTGCGCCCCCCTGAATCGTCGACTGACGGCACGCCTGCACCAATGGCCTTCATCTCCTCTTCAAACTCGCGCTTCTCCTTGATCTTCTTGGCCTTCTCCATGCTGAGGCGCCCGTCCATTCCTAGCTCAGCGAGGAGCGTGCGTAGGACTTTGATCTGGGCCCTGGCCGAATCTGCAGGGGGCGTTTGAGTGGAAAAGTACTTGGTCCATACTTTACTGTAGGTGCACCAAGAGCATACACAGGGGCATACATAGTCAGCTACGAGTGTCCATGTGTCCTCGAGGTGTCCACGCACGCTGTCGAGTAAAGCGCTTCCGTCCACATACCGACGCCAAGTGCACTCACCGAGCACCACAGGCCGTCACAAACTTCTTGAGACGCGCCACCTCCTCTTCGTCTTTGTCGCCGCCTGTGCCTGCACCGCTGGAAGAAGCCTTGCCCCTGGCTTTCGGTTTGGCGGCTGAGGATGATTTCTTGGAGTCATCTGATGACTTCCGCCTCTTGCCCTTTACCTTTTTGGGGCCATCGTCGTCGAGGTCTGTATCCTCGAGGGAACTTAGATCATCATCATCCGACTTCTGCAAGGAGGATACGGGGAGCGTAAAGCACTGAGAGTTGTGAGAGCAGCCCAAACACACATACGCTTTCAATTTGATATGCGATGTACCCACCTTGTGTGTGTTCGCGCCACTGTCCTTGACTGGCTCCGGCGATGCATCGTCGGATGCGCCCTGGCTGCGATCGTCGTCCCCGTCTCCCTCCTCCTCTCCAGGCGCGTCACCCTGCTTCTCGACTGCCTCGACTGCCTCATGCGCAGCCTCTTTGATAACGTCCTTTTTCTCCTCTTTGAGTGCTGCATCCTCTACGTCGAATTTCTCCGCAATGGCGGCGCGTATTTCGCGGACGGTCACGCTGCGAAGACGAAGAAAGAAAGTTGCGGCCGCGGCGTCAGAGATGCAACAGGGCGGAGATGTATCGGCAGAAAGGAGCCTAACTTTCATGTCGGGATCTTCGTCTACTCACCTGATCTGGCCATCATTCTCCTCCGCATTCCGACGCACGAACTTTGTCACAAACGCCCGGATCTGAGAGTCGGATGGCAGGTTGCTCGCGACGAATCTGGGCATCCTGGGCGGAGGGAAGCCGGAATTGTTGGTGGGTGTTGGGGAGAGACGGGGCCACTCCTCTCAGCTTGGATGGCTGATCAAAAGCAGTGCGAGTGTTGAGGGCTTGAGAGACCTGTTCACAGCAGCATCACGCCCTCTTCCTCCCGGTCCCCCATTAAACGCGCTCGTCCGTCGGTACGACGCGTCGCGGAAGGAACACTAGGCTGCCTCTGTCTCAGGCCCAGTCAGTGTCCTCCACACAGGCCGTGGGAAGCCTGAGCCCCACGCCCCGTGCCCTTTGCCCTTGGGGCCGGCGTAGCCTTGGCACTGCAAAGTCAGTCAAGTCCAACTGCTGCACTTTGTTCCCCCTCTTCGCTCACAATTGCTCTCAAGCCTCGGCGAGCGGCTGCAGTCAAGCGGGGTTGTAAGCTGGCAGTCAGGGTTGCGTCGCAGCTCTGCGCTCAAAGTCATTTCTGCCTCTTCCAATCAACACACAACAACAGCGAGTCGAGGCGGTCCCTTTTTGCATCTGTTCATTTCTCTCCAGAGTGCCCATCAGTCAACTGCGGAACGGTACTTCCCACAGCCAGCATCACCGTCAAGCAAAGCGAGTTAGCAACCGTTCACGGGCACCGCCTCTTTCACCCCCCATGCCGCCTCAGCGCGTAACTCCAGAATGGGTCGCAGCCCAAACGACGACTGCCCACGGCGGCCAAGTCGGCGGCCATCCCGGAAGCCTGCAACACCTCGTCGGGCCCAATGGAGAGAATCTCGTCGTCAAGGAAAGTCTAGCTTCCGAAGCCGCCTTCTACGAGGACCTCTATGCGCCGGGGCTCTTACCAGGGGAATCCGAGGCCGCAGCCGAACGGCGAAAGGAGTTGAGAGAGCGCTGGACTCCGACTTACTACGGCTCGCTTCCACTGCTCAGCAACTCAGCGGAGCCAGCAGCTGCCCCTACCGATGCCCATCCCTCGAGCGCCATTCCAAAGGGACGTATCATCATCTCCGACCTTCTTGCGGGCTTTAAGCGACCCTGCATGATGGACGTCAAGCTCGGCACGCAGCTTTGGGACGAGGCTGCCAGCGAAGAGAAACGCATCCGAATGGACAAGGCTAGCAAGGAGACTACAAGCTGGGAGACTGGTCTCCGTGTGACCGGCTGGCGGGTCTGGGATCCCAAAAAGGAGGAGTTCCTCACCTTCTCCAAAGCATTCGGGAGAAAAGCTTGCTTGTCAGCGCTGCCTTCAGCCATGGAGTCCTTCTTCGGCGGCTTTGGAGGCTCGTTGGACCATGCGGCATTCGACGAGCTACTGGAGCTGTTTGAAGAGGAAGAAGCGATTCGCGAGCAGCATAGTAATATGGATGGGCGCTCCATGAAGTTTCAGGATCTGCTCAAGCTGCTGATCGAGACCTACATCCTCCCCCGAGTCGAGCAGATTCGCGCATTGGTGGCATCCCTCGAGATGCGAATGCGCGGAGGAAGTATCTTGCTCATCTACGAAGGAGACGAAGAGGAGTTGCCGAAGCGCTACGCCGCAACTACTAGCGCCGACGCCGAAAGCAAGGAAGACACACCCCCACCGGCCGCTGTGTATCTCATCGACTTTGCTCACGCCAAATTCCGTCATGCCGATCATGCCGGACGGGACGATGGGGTGATCATGGGCATCGATAAACTCATCAACCTCCTGCACTGCCGGATGGACCGCGAATGGGAGGAAAAACATATGCAGTGGCTCCCGACGAGGGGGGCGGAGACGCCACTACCCGGGCCAAGAACACAGCCGAAGCCATAGAACTGGCATACATCCGCCAAACGACGTCCCCGGACGAATCGCGCTTCAGATGAGTTCAGGCAAGGGTATGCTATACAACAGAGTGACCAGGACACGAGGTCGGTATGCCCTTGCACAATCATCGCGAGCCTTGCAAGTCGATCTCGCCGCCGCTACATCGTCTCGCCTCGAGCCGAAATGTGTCCATCGATACCAATAGTTCGTTGCCTCGGTACATTGGTATAAATGCGCCCGTTTCAAAGATCGTCCTATACCAATGGCACTTGCATGAATGAGAATTGATTCCCCAGTGTCACAGTGTCGTGCCCCGAGTCTAGAATCGGGAGCGCTGATATTTACATTGATAGCCTTTGAGAGGCCGTCTGATAATTTAGAACAAATTGCTTGCCAAGCCAGCCCCAATTCCGAATCCGAAACCCCCAGCAGCGGCGCCACCGACCCTACCGCCGAGTTTCTTGAACTTGTCTGCGCGCTTCTTTTGCTCTTCAGGATCCGCAGGCTGCAGTCCATTCGCAGAGGTGCTGCCTTCTGCTGCGGGTGGATAAGGAGCTTGCGCGTAGCCATTCCCAGTGTACAAGGGGGCATCGCCGTAGCTCTTCTCGTTGCCGTATCCGGAAGGCTGGGGTGAAACGACTGCGGACGAGGTCGCGCCAAAGCGTGCTGTGGGGGCGGTCCAGTGGTGTTGTGCGGGCTGTGATTCGTGATGCGCTGGAGGCAAGACTTTGGCGGTCGTCGTGGCTGCTCTCTCGGGCTCAACAAGGGGCTCGACGTAGTTGGCTCTGTGTGGCGGTGGAAGTGGTAGCACGCGCCCATGGCCGTGTGAGCATATATGCAGCCTTGGAAAACAGGCGCTACGGTAGTGGAGGTGAATGATAACTGCGCCTCAGGCAGTGACTCACGGAAAGAGACCCTCTTTGCCTCCTGACTTCCCTGCGACAGTACCCTTCCACCAATTCTCGTCGACTCGCTCGAGCACCTCAATGGTGTCACCCGCATCGAATCGTAGTTCATCGTCTCCACCACTGGCATCGAATGCCCACAGCGCCTTGACGAGATCCTTCTTCTTCTCGGACTCGCGTGACGTCTCGGCTTTCGTGTCCACAGAGACATTGAGAGGCTCTGTAGATGCTGATGGAGGTGGGGGCGGAGGTACTTTGCTCCTGGCGGCAGACGCTAGAGAAGGGGAAGGCGAAGACGTCGACTGTGGCGGCTGCGCAGCCTGGAAGGTGGGCGGCGGTGGGGCACGATATATGGGCGTCGGCGTAGGAGCCGCTGCGGCGGGCTCTGAAGCTGCAACGGAAAAGGGCGGCGGGCTGGCATCAGCGGGCGCGGGAACAGCCGAGGCGTCGCCTTCCGTGAGCAGCTTGAGCTGTGACCGAATCGTGTTGGCTTGGTACGCTGAACATGGGCGGGGACCATACGATGAAGGCAGAGAGAGTCAGCGTTGGGCCCTCGAATCAGATTGTGGTGCGTGCTTGTAAGGTCTATCGTCGCTGGGCACTTACGCCGCAAATGACCTTCCTGGGCCAGGAAGTCAACGTCGGCTAGCAGCCTCTGTACAAGGTGTCGTGTCGCTGCGTCCATGTCAGGCGATGCGTTGTGGTGTCTGCGCGGGGAATTGTGAACAGCACTCGGTTGATGAGACGACAGAGGATGGTTGTGTTGGTCAGGGAGTGTAGAGAACAAGTGAATGAATCAGTTCGGTAGGCCTGACCTCCTGACCTGCCGCGAGCAACCCTAATCTCGCAACCCTCAATGTCAAACCCTGGCGTTCGCACGGACCCGGCCGGGCTTGAAGCCCCGAAACCAAAATTTCCGACCCGCAGACGCCCCGCTGCCACGCTGCCAAGTCAGCCCACCTGTCCGTGCAGTGCGAAGGGTGGTGCCATGAATCATCGTTGACGGTGAGCATTGACCATTCCGAGTGACTGAGTGATCAATCGTACATGCTACGCTGCACCTCGTACTCTACAACATCATTGCCTGGCCACCTTTGTGCCGCTCGCTCGTGATGATCACCTGCTAGTGACATGCTGCGACATGCTCTCATGCAGCACCTTCTGCCTGCCGCGCAAGAGGACGCGAGGGTTGGTTGGTTGGGCGGCGCTTCCTGGCGCTTTTGCACTGCGTCCCTCTCACTGTTCCTTGCTGCTTTCACGGCTTGCGGTGCTTCCTGAGACACACACCTCACCCCATTCCCTTCTCCGCTCCAATTCGCTGGCTTTGACTTCTACCACACGCTTCTTTTCTCACGCTCATTGCTCTTCGTCTTTTTGCTCCACCCCCCCTGTCTCCCCCTCTACCCACGATACCCATAGCAATTCACCAACCATGCCACCTTCGACCGCCCACAAGCCCCGGGGAGCGTCTTACAAGTCCCTCTCCAAGTCGACGCCTCCTTCTACTCTGCCCCGTAGACTAATCTCTCTTTCTGCCGTCATTGTAGCATTCGCTGTCATCTACGCAGTCTTGGACTCCATCAAGGTTCGTGTCTCTCGCGCAATGCAAACAGTGTCGCTGGTAGCTGTCTACCGCTTGCTTCCCCTAGGATCTTGGCCTGATGAGCAGTTTGTTCCCCTTTGCGCCATGACCCCCTCGTAGTCTCGCTTCTATGTCTTCGACCCTCCCAAGGTGCACGCCATCGCCAAGGCTGCCGTTGAAGCTGGCCACAACTCCACGCAGGCCCTCATGGAGGACATCTTTTCCCGCCTGCGCGAGGACCCCGTTGCGGGCCCCACGCTAAACAAGCACGCCATCACCGAGGAGTCCGAGTGGATGTTCAACAATGCCGGCGGCGCAATGGGAAGCATGTTCATCCTGCACGCTAGCGTAACCGAGTACCTCATCTTCTTCGGTACGCCCATTGGCACCGAGGGCCACACCGGCCGCCACACGGCAGACGACTACTTTCACATCCTCACGGGGTCGCAGTACGCCTACTACCCCTGGTCCCTCGAGGGCGAAGTCTACCCGCCTGGATCGGTCCACCACCTCCAAAGGGGACACGTCAAGCAGTACATGATGCCCGAGTCTGGCTGCTGGGCGCTCGAACTCGCCCAGGGATGGATCCCACCCATGCTCCCCTTTGGTCTCGCCGATACCCTCTTCTCCACGCTCGACTTTCCCACGTTTGGCAAGACGGTGTGGATCACCGCAAGAGAGATGCTTGGAAACCTCGTCCGTGGCAAGTTCTAAGTCGTCGAATGCGTCGTCTCTAACGGTTTCTAAAACCGAACGTGTTGTTGCTGCTCAGACTTCTACCTCATCTTTTCGAGTCGCTTGTGGTCAGGCGGCGGGAGCGCAAACGCAAATGCAAAGGTGCAAGGATGGTTATGGAACACTGTTGCGGATAATGACAAGACAGAAGTTACTAATACAAATTTTGACTCGAGCTGTGAAACACGAGAGGGACGCCTTTGGAACAGGGAACTGTTTGGGTCGGTGGTCGGTGGTCGATGAACTGATACAAGACAAGCAGCAGTGTGGGACTGTGCGGGTGCAACCCTCCCCTCACCCTACCAGGGAAGGTCCTCGACCTCGTCCCATTCCTCGATGTGCAGCTGCGCCTCGCCTGCCTTTTTCACAATCTTGTACCGCGTCAGCTCAAACACGGTGTATGCTCCCTGTGCATGACGTACAGCCTTGCCATGCATCGGCAAGCGACTTGCGACAATGGCGTCTCGTCGTGAAGTCCAGATGCAGGTAGCCAGGTTGGCGCCCGTGTCCGCCGCGGGCACGCCATACCAGTACATGAGGAGCCCGCCCGCGCCGGGTGCGCCCACTGCTTCTTCGTGCGAGAGGCGGTCAGCCGTGTAGAGTGCGTCGTTGAGGGCCGTGTCGTGCAGCGTAGTAGGTGAACGAATCGACCGGAAAGAGACACCGTACCATGTGCGGTGGGTGTGCAAGGGCAGGCTTAGCGAAGACCAATTGAACGTCGCTCGGATGCGCGCAGACGTCGTGGAAGGCTTGTGCGCTGCTGTCAGCGACTCAAGAGACGGTGAGGCCGCTGCAAAGGGGCACGCTGCGGCATTGCCGTTGCCATTGCCGTTGAAGAAGACCGAGTGTGGCGGTGCGGGGGCTAGCGCGTTCCTGGTGTGCGACTTGGCAGCTGCTGTTACGGCGTAGTCTCCGGCATAGTCATCGGTGACGGCTTGGAAGTCATGCAGGGCATGCCAAAGATGGCGACTTGCTTCGTCGATCCAGGGGAGCTGCGACCGGGTATACAGGACGCGCGCTGCCGATTGAGACGGAGGTGGTCGCAAGTAGCGCATAGAGACGTCCAGATCGACCTCGCTCTCGTCGTGCTCCGATACATCAATGGCGACGCGCTCCAGATGCGTCGGGCTGGGAAGAAGCGTAGGTGGACGACCGAGAATGGGTACGAGTGAGGTTCCGGTAGGAATGGCCTCGGGTACATCTGCCGTCTGAACGAGGGCCGACGTGGTAACTTCCGACCATTGAGCCTGCGTCGGAGTTGTTGGTGTGTAAGGGAAGTGGTTGGTGCCAGTAGCTAAAGGGGAGGAAGCCCACGAGAATGACGTCTGTGACGATGGCGTCCCTGTAGTGGATGGCGTCCCTGCAGTGCTCGCAGCATATCGCTGAGCCTCGAATCGCAGGATGGCATGCGACTGTTGCACCGGCTGCGATTGCTGAACGGTGTGGGGCTGCCTTGATGAGACTGGTTGCTGGCGTTGTGCGTCGAGGTAAGCGTATTCAGCCTCCCGCTGCTGGCGCTCGTAGCGGAGCCATGCCCTTTCCTCTTGCAAGAGTCGGTCTTCCTCTTCAGCCTCGGCCTTGGCTTTGAGCGGCGAGTAAGTCCAGAGATGCTTCCGGGTAGGCGATCGCCCGCGCCTGTGTTGCTGAGCGCTGCTTGGCCTCGGTGGAGCAGGCGGTGGGGCCATTGCATTGCTGGCAATCTGAAAATGCGTGGTGCCGTTGACCTTGGCGAGGGCCTGACGAAGCGTGGTATAGCTTGGAGGCCTTGAAAAGGGGTCCGAGGAAAGCGGCATGCTGGCAAGTGATCCCGAAGATGGGACAAGAGGATTTGATGTCGAGTGGAACATCTCGGCTTTCTTTCGAGGCTGCTATATGTGGCAGTAGACTTGAGTGCAGCGGCAAGCGAAGAAACGATTGTGCTTTGTGGCGGCGACTGTGCTGTGGTGGGTGCTTTTGAAGCCAAGGCGTCAATGGGGGTCAGTGCAATCGCGGGAATGAAGAGGGAGCGGGCGGCAGGGGCATTAGTGGCGGCATCAAGCGGACCCCTCTCCTTTATAAACTTGATGAACCCAACCCGTGACCTTTGCTCTGCGCCGCCAGTTCTGCTTCAGTCCGCGGCTCAGACTTGACTCTTTCCCACCATGGGCAGCGGCACTGAGATACGGAGACCGGAAGGAAATTTGAATGCGGTCGATGATGTGCCGAAGGCAATCGATTGCACGCACCGCCATCGAGCCTGTAAATACGCCATGCCAAGCAAGGCATGCCATCTCGCGCTGTATGTGTGTGTATGTGTGTGTGTGTGTCGGAGAAGAGGGGCGTTTGCCGTGACTCTTGCCTACCTCGCTCGATTGGAATGACTCCCACCGGAACCTACCTGGCTCCACCCACTTCACTGCGACCTTCCGTCAAATCTCCTCGCCATCACGAGCTCGGGAGCTTATTGCCGCCTTCTTTGCTCCTGCGCAAGTTTGAATGTGACATGTTTTGGCTTTGTGGATGCGCATGTCTTTTTTGATTGGCGTCTGCGTGTTTTCCTTGTCCGGCAAAGCTGAAGCATGCTTCAACGTGATCCTCGAGCGCCGATGTGGTCAGATTGACGGAAATGACGAGATCAAGCAACGTGTGTGTTGGACCCCCTCTAGAGCACTTTAGGATGCGGCCGCGTGGCACGCACGACGCACCGCCTCAGTCTTGGCCATTTGGATGCGCCACACGCCCCGACGAATCGATGGCGTGCTCAGGCTCAGGCTCGACCCGCCCAGCCCGCCTAGGTTACGCGCGCTGCACGGACGGGTGGCGGCAGAAAACCTGCTCGAGCTTCCGGTCCGGGTTGGAGACGAGTCTTCTCGGCTCCGAAACCTTCTTCCAGGTCCGTGCGCTTCGCTTCGGGTAGAGTCATGGTGGAGCTGGAAATATTGTGTTGCCTCGAGCTGGGGACCCTCGCTCGTTCTCGACAGATCAAAACCACCCCACAGCCGACCATTCGCTGGAACCTTCTTCAGCTATCCCACCCACAAAGCTCCCCCGAAAGCCGGCATCGGGGCCCCACACACTTTCTCAAGCCCGACTGTCGCAAGAGCTGCGACCCTTAAAAGCAGGACTTTCAGCGACGTCAACATGTCTCACGGGGTCGCTGACGCACAAATTCCGCGCGTTGGTGTCGGTGTATTCGTCGTCGATGACCGGGGCTACGTGCTTATTGGCAAACGGAAGGGGTCCCACGGCGCAGGCACCATTGCGCTTCCAGGCGGCCACCTCGAGTGGCAAGAGTCCTTTGAGCAGTGTGCTATCCGGGAAGTCAAGGAAGAGACGGACATCGACATTGACGTCACCGTTCGTGCTGGCGACATTGGCACTCATCTCGCAAGCGGCGCCGATGTTGGCCGGGAAGGGGTCAAGTTTGTCACGGCGGTGAACACGACACATTTGGCAGGGTCCGCTGCACCATCGCATCAGTCAGAAGGACTGCACTATGTCACAATCTTTATGAAGGCTCATGTGCAGCGGCGCCCAGGAAGTGACGAGGTCAAGGCCAAGGTGAGTGAGCGCGAAGGGTTGGTGACCAGGGAACATAAGCTTTGAGCTGCTCTCCGAGTCATGTGGACGATCACTGAATGCCACGCATTTCCGTCCTCCGGTTCGCAGAACATGGAACCCGAAAAGTGCGCGGGATGGGTATGGGTCCCCCTCAATTACCTCTACTCGCTCGCTGAGACACAAGCATCGCTGGAAAGGTTTGCCTCGTCGACGGCTCAACAAGGCGTCCAATTCGAGGTCCCCTTGGAGCGCCTGCTCCTGGCTGAACGCCTCGGGGAACGCATCCACAGTGCCGTCGAACATGATGACATCTCGCAGATGGCTGGAGTACATGCGTCTACTACGCGTTCTGACGTCGAAGTCTCACAGCGCTCTGCAACCGCTGGCGGCACAGCTGATCTCGGCCTCGAGGCCAGGCAAAGGCGCCTTGGCGTGGGGCCAGATCGATTGGAGCCGCAGACGGATGACGAGATTGTAGCGTACGCACTGGCAGACGACTTGGGACAGGGGGCTGGCCTCTTTCAGCCTCTGGCGACTGTCCTCCGTGATCGTGAGGCACTTCTTCGGCAAGAGATTAGGTACGTACCTCTGCCTAGGTGGACCGGACGCCACACTCACTCCTTGAAGTCATGCAAAAGGTTGCCTCTTATTGACCCTCGACACTACATCGCCATTGTCCCTCCCGCACCACAGTGCCGCAACCAAGTCCCCTGGGCAAGTCCCCGATGCCTTGCCCAAAGGTAATGTCCCGCAGCTGGCCCCCAACATCATGGATGCAGAAGCTACGCAAATTATCAACGAAGCGCTGGCGGCTCCTCCTCACCTCAAGCACTCGATGCGGCTATCCTTCCCGACGCCGACTCCAGATCACGCCTCAAACCTTGCCTCGATCCTGTCGGTTGACCGGCCACTGAGACCGCACGACACTTCCATCGAGTACACTCCGCGCTCCGCCAGCGTTCAAGTGCTTGTCAAAGCTTCTAGCGTCAGACTTCTCCGATTGGCAAGCAATGCTGTCTTGGAGGATGCGAGCTTAGTAGTGCGCACCATGCAAGCTTTCCCTGGCCCCCTGAGGGCCCACGAGTTGGCGTCATTGCAGAAGCAGCAGGGCAAGGATACGGATGGCCTAGTCGGGGCCGAGACGACGGGTGCAGCGGGTGCCGAGGCGGTCCAGACGACCTTCCCGCCCGTTGCTACCGCTGCCTCGAGGGCGCCAGCAGCGTCGCTGCCGAATCAACACGACGCTGAAGCGGACTTTGAGGATGGAACAGTGGGCGTCGTAGAGGGTACGGGCACCTCGGAAAGGCGGTGATGAGTGCGCTGCGTCGGTGTTGTTTGGTTCACGTCCGGGGCGCCTACATCGCGGAGTCGCGGGTCGCGGGTCGGGGCAGAGTGCACATGGCAGCATAGGTTGCGGAACAAGAACTTTCGGAATGTATTTGCGTTGCCATGGGCTCCATTAGACACAGGCATATATCGACGTCTGCGCTGGCTCGTCTCCAACACATGCCAAGTAAATAGATGCTGGACCTCGCGTGCACGGACCGGTCCTTTGCCGCATCTCTCTGACGGTGGCCATCTCCCACCATTCAAAGAAAGAGACAGTGTGTGTGTCTTGTACTAACCGTTCGAAATAGCGCAGCATTTCCGTGAGCACATGAGCACCAGCATCGGAGACTAGGTCTGCGTGGGGTCGAGCAAGATCCTGGCCGCGCGACGCCCGCCTGCCTGCGGAGCGTACGCGGTACTCCGAACACCCGAGCGC
This sequence comes from Quambalaria eucalypti, assembly GCA_004016185.1. NCBI lineage: Eukaryota > Fungi > Basidiomycota > Exobasidiomycetes > Microstromatales > Quambalariaceae > Quambalaria > Quambalaria eucalypti. The sequence goes on from RRYC01000067.1 coordinate 194,228, forward strand.
TTTCTCGCGACCTCGTCTTGTCTCTTGTCTGATGTCTCGCGTTTGCTCAATCCCTCGCTTCCCGCTGTCGGCTTACAAGCGACGGTGACGGCGACGGCGATTTCACGCCCAATATACTGATCGGGAAGCCCGATTCGGCCCTGCCAAGAGGCCATTCTGCTCCGTCGAGTTGGCCTGACCTCTGCGCATTGCCCCTCCGGGGCGACAGAGAGATGCGCCCTCAGAGTTCCTGCCAGCACCGACGCTGCTTCGCGCAGCAGAGACATGGAAGTCCGACGGTGACTTTCTGTGGAATCCGATCTCTCAATGGCACCGACGTATGTCGGCGGTAAGGTGATGCAGCGGATCTGCACGTCGGGGGGAGATACAGTGCTTGGCGAGCCCGATGCACTGTGCGGGAAACGCTGTCACGCTTGCACTGACTGAATCTCGTGGACCCTACCCCACTTCAGCGGCTGCAGGGTCTTGGGGGGCCTGACACCGGAGTAGCGCTGCGCCCAGGTGGCTGAAAGGAAGCAGAAGTCGCTTGGAGTGGACGAGGGATGGCCTGAGTGAGAGCTGAGCGCTGTGCACAGACAGTGGGACGGTAAGTAGCGGAGGTTGCCGAAACAGTCTACGGAGGCATCTGAAATGATATAAAGGAGCTGAGCTTCGACGCCTGCAAACAGCTTGTTCATCATCTCCTCAATACCACAACTACCTACTCTCATATCCCATCCCAGCTCCCAACTACTCCTCCCACTCGCTCGCCCTCCCGCTTCCCAGCCAAACCCCCTCCCAACCCAAGTCAAAATGATCTCCCCCTCCTTCCTCCCCCTCCTGGCTTTCAGCCTCCTCTCCACCGCCCTCGCCGCCCCCAACCACCACGCCGCCCGCGCCTTTGCGAAGAGCAGCGCCATCGGCTCCCTCTGCAAGAAGACGTCCCTCGCCGGCGCGCTACAGGTCAACGCCCCGCAGTCCGGACATGGGTCCACGCCTTACCTCTACCCTCTCAAGGCAGACGACCAGGGCGTCATCTCCACTGCGAGCGCCGAGGAGGGAGGCGAGAAATTCACATTCTATAACTGCGGGGAGCAGAAGTACAATGATTATTACAATGTTACTACTTCGTGAGTAGGTATGGGGGACTCGACGACAAACCTACCGACAAGGGCACAGCCCACCTGACAACTGGGGCCCACGTACGCGTCACACTCTGTACAGCTACCCCGATGCATTCGGCCTCCTCCAATCGCAGAAGCAGACCTCCAAGTGTCTGGCCATTACGCAGCTGCCCGCGGATACGCCCGCCCCCATCAGCGGTAACGGCACGGGCTTCGTCCCCTTTGAGCTGGCAGACTGCCCCAGTCTGGACTCCTTCTCGGACTTGAACAACTCGGACACCTCTGCGCCGATCCACTATAGCTGGTTCTCGATTGGGGGAATTACCCAAAAGGGAGTGTATGAGATTGAGTACAAGGGGAATAGCACTGACCCTGTGCCGTACGTGCAGGGAAGCGCTGCCGTCGGGTCGCCTGCTGAGGCGTACTACGGTTTCATCGGCCCGCAGTACGGGCACTTGGAGCTCAAGTCTACCGATGCATTGAAGAAGGCTTAGGCCGGGGGCAGAGTGTCCCCCATCGCTGCAGCTCAGGTGGCGTCAAGACGCAAAGTCGGGGACGCAGCCGCTGCCACGCTTCTTTCAGTTATATGTTGGTTCAACGACGGTTCAACGACGAGCTGGTCATGGACATATATCTGCATGCTTTCACGTTCATTTTCGCTTTCGCAACGTCGCTCGTCACTGGTGACTTTTGTCAATTGCTTCGCCCCGACATTCGGAACTGCGCCCTGAAGGCGCTGCATTCGGGACAGGAAATCAAATAACATTTCATAAGTTCTGCTGTAGAAAGACTTTGGCAAGAAGAGCGGATTCATGCTGTAGAAGGAGCACTGTTTTGATGTCGAGGAGAGCAATATGTCAATCTAAGTCGCATTCACAACACCACTGCTATGCCGCCTCGACCATTACTGTTTCGAGGGGCAAGCCGCACTTCCAGCGCCCGGAGTGGCCCGGGGAGGAGGCGTTGCCAGGGGTCGTCGATCTTGCGATTGGAGAGAACCAAGGGAATGGGCCCATGAGGATGTTGTGCGTATTGCGGCCTCGGGTAGATAATGCGAGTCGGGCAGTAACGTGGCCTGTGGTGACTGTGCGGCCGCCGTGGCGGCTGCATAAGCCTCGTAAAGCTCCGCATCCAAACGGTCTCTCGGCGTCACCGTGCTTCTAGACTGGAGCAACTGGCCCGTGAGCCGACTGGGAGAGTGCCTCGAATTTGCTGGCGTAAGGGTCAGAAGACGTCGCCTTGGCTTCGAGAAGAGCACGGGAAGCGAGATTCTGCTGTCGAAAGATTTTGGCAAAGGGGAGCGAATTCATGCTGTATGAGGAGCACTGTTTTGATGTCGTAGAGAGCCAATGTCAATCTCGCGAAGTCACAGCAAAGACGAGAATGCATTGGGAAAGAAGGTGGTCAATGAGGAGAGCTTCGGGGACGTTGATGACGGGGAGATGGACATAGTGGTAAAGAGCCAGGACCAGGGCGCGTCAGATTGCGGAAGTGGCGGTACCCTTGACGCGCCCTCGGCCGGACTCAGATTCTGTATCCGCAGCGGCGATGCCGTTCTATCCTCCTTACTAGCATCGGCATGACAAGCGTCAACGTCGTGGCTACGTGGCAGCGCCTCGAGCGCGAGCCAGCATTTCCGCAAAGGCATCGGCCAGAGCATCGTTGGAGTCTTCTACCGTCGACTGAGGTACGGACGTGTGGGACTCTTGCGCTGTCGGTGTAGCGGCTGCTGCGTCGGAGGTTGATGCCACGGTGGGCTCGCCAGCATCGAGGTGTGACTCGCCGCCGTCGACTAGGCTCCCTGCTTCTGAATTGGTCTCGCTTTTGAGCATGGTCCAAGGAGAGTCCGAGGGCGAGGAAGACGATTGCTCCCCATAAGCACTGGGACTGTCGCCCGAGGCCACACGGTTGAGATTGCTGCCCGCACTCGGTGCCACGGGACGTGCGATGCGAGGTCTCTGTTGGCCGCCTGCCTCGTGACCAATCTCGCCTAGGCGCTGCTCCCAAAGACTTTCGAGAAGACTGTTCTGAGCCGCAATCTGCTCAGGAACAATGTTGGAGCCAGCAGCAGCAGAGGCGTTGACCGTTTCATTGGCGGTTCGTGAGCCACGGGAACCGCCTGGTGCTACCCTCTCAGGTACCGGGCTTCCCTGTTGCTGTCGGTAAGACTGGCCAAGAGCTTCCTTGATGGGAGTCTCGCGCAAGGGATTCGCAGGTGGCGTGTCTGTGCCACTGAGCTCAGCTTCGCCTGCATCGCTTGTGCGCCCTGCTCGGCGCTGCGTGACAGAACCAAAGAATTGGTTGAGCGCCTCACCCTGGGCTCGAGACCTGGCCATGATCCGCTCAAAGTCGCTGAGCATGGATGGCTGCCCTTCTGGCGGAGCGGGGATGTGGGCGCCATCAGTGGTGTGCAAGTCGCTGGCCTCGTCTGAAGATTGACTGCTTTCTGTCGAGGTGGATTCGCGAGCAGCAGATTGGGACGAAGGACCAGCATTCTGCACTTCGCCACCCAGCAGGCCGCCTAGGAGGTTGGCAATGAATTGCCCGGCATCGGTGTCCGAGCTCGTACGGTTGGGATGAGCTGGAACCGGCAATTGAAGAGAGCGGCCGAGAGCTTCTTGGACGGTAGAACGGACAAACCCAGCTACCTCTGAGCCGAAGTCGTCTGCGTGGCGAGGGGGCTGGCCCGGAGCCTCTTGGGGCGACTTGTTCTCAGGCTTGGGCTCATCATCTGGTTGCTGACCGTCGTAATCGCTGGGAAGTGGAAGGGTGTTTCCGGAGAAAGAAGGAGCGGATGCTTCAGTCCGCCTGTAGGGATCGATTGAGGGCGCTGCTTGGGTACTGGTCGTCTCGCTACATGCAGATTCAAGTGCGAGCTTGTGTGCGTTGAGAGAGGCCATGGGCACGAGCTTCATCCTGAGAGGAGTGGTGTTGCCGGTAGCCTCAGAACCGTTGAAGAAGCCAATCAAGTTGAGGTGCACCAGAAAGTTGCGCCATCCGAACTCGGAAGTGATTGTAACACTTGAATATGGTCTCCCGCTTTGCCTTGACTCGGAGGTCATCGTTGCCGGCGTGTCTTCTGCCTGTCTGGCAAACCTGGCCTCAGAGGGTACAGCGGAAGGAACGTCGCAGACTACAGCGAGTGCGTCTATGGGTGCTTGGAGTTCCCAGACCTTGTGGAGCATCGTTACGAGGTATCGGAAAGTGTAGTTCTCAACGTGAAGGGCATGCTTCAAATGAGTCGCATAGAAGTCTTCTCGTTTTTCTCGGGGCAAAGCAGGTATTTCAGTGCGAGAGAACCACTTGGTATCACCGCCCTTGAGCGGAAGTACGGTAACCCTCTCCAGGGGTGCCCATTTGTTGGAAGGGCAAGGGTCGTCTAGACGGGAGAGAATCGAGACGAACCGTGGTCGATTGGTAGGTGCTCCTGCCATGCTGAGCGGATATTGGCGACGTTGTGGCTGTGATGTTTGAAACTCGTAAAGTGTGGTGTATGCGAGATGACACGATCACTGGGGGATTGAAAGGCAAGAAAGAGAACTGGTCAACCTCGCCTCCTTGTCGCTTCAAGTGCTCAGCCAAATCAACGCCACCCTCCGGCCCGCGCCTTGAAACGACGCACAGGCCACCAAGATCGGGTCACCGTCGAGTCACGTGACCTTATAGCGACGCGGAAGCGGATGAACGTTGTGCGACGAGCGTGAGCGTGTGAGGCAAGTTCGAGTCGCGTCAGGACCGCGGCTTTTACGTACGTCGTCGCAAGGACGGATAACTGCGATGGTTGGAGTTGGTATCGACTGGTTGATTGGTTGTCCCACTCACCTGTCTGTGATCCCCCTGGCCGGCTTGTCCACCTGTACTTTTATCATCCCCCTTCAGACCCGGCACACCCACGACATCACTTGGAACCACCCCGGTGTCCCGTGATTATTCACTCCTTCTTCGGTCACTCCAACCCAACACCCTCTTGCCCACTGGCCAAAGAAGACGCCGTGGGCGGGCCAATACGCAGAGCCGCCGAGCCGCCACATATGACCGCTTGAATGAGCTGAGACTCGAGTCAAATTCGGCAATCTCGCATTAGCGACAACCACTTGCAGGAGGGAGAGGTAAAGCCATCCGGGGCCACCAGTCGAGATGTCTGGCCAATCCGGCCGTGGCTTCACGGTTAGCCATCAGAAAGTCGCTCTCGAGCTCAGCTTCTCCAGCTCGACGCCACTCGGAGGCTATACTGAGCTTACGATTGTACCCACGGACCGGAACCTGAAGACGGTATACCTCAACTCCAGGCAATGCAGTGAGTTCAGGTCATAGACCGACTTGCCAGTCGCAAATGCATCTTTACTCACTCAAAACCACCCCCTCTCCATACTGTTGCGACCCCGGCAGCAATCCACTCGGTCACTTGCGCTGGGAATCCAGCCGAATTCTCCATCCACGACCATTTGACACACGCTGGCCTCTCTGATCCCCGCGATGTGCATCTCTACCCCGAGCTCAAACGCAAGATCTATGCCGCGTCCAACGATGGCCAAGGCGGAGAGCTGAGCATCGTCTTGCCCAGCCAGGTCCGCATCGAGCCCGTGCGGTCCATGTCGGTCAGTACGGCTGCTGCTGATGCTCCAGATGCTCCCACGCCGGGAGGTACATCGTATCCCGGTACCGAGCTGGCCCCGATCACTCTGCGCATCGACTACAGCCTGAGCAACCCCGTCGATGCTGTACACTGCGCCCGCCCTAGCGCTGAGTTTCCCTGGAGGCAACCGCACATGTACGTCAGTCCAACGTGCCCAGACTATGCACGGTGTTGGGTACCGTGTGTCGACACGCTCTGGGAACGAAACACGTGGGAGCTCCAGTTCATCGTCCCTCGGAGCATTACGATGGAAGGACCACCACCAGCAGATGATGGTCAGGAGGCACGGAAACAGGAGGGCGAGGGCCAAGAAGTCTTGGTAGCATGCACGGGTGATTTGGTCGAACAGGTGAGTAGCCCGAGCGGCTCTTTGCGCGATATGCCTTCCAGCTGTCCCCATGCGCTTACCCTTTGACCACTACCCTTTAGACTGTCCACCCACACCACTCGAACAAGATCATCTTTGGCTTTGTGCAGGCAGCGCCGACCTCTGTCCAGCACGTCGCCTTCGCTGCCGGTGTCTTTCAAGTCATCGATCTGGCTGAGAAAAAAGCAGAGACGGGCACTGAGGCTACAAAGGAGATCAGCGCCGCAGAAGATGGAAGTGAGCTTCAAATGCTGGCATTCGGTCTGCCTGGCCGCGAAGAAGAGCTGCAGAACTCCGTCGGGGTCATCCGCAAGGCAATGGATTACTATAGTCGCGAGTTCGGCTCATATCCATTCGGAAGCTACAAGGCCATCTTCGTCGAGGATGCAGTGACCGACGTCTACAACGCATCCACGTTAGCGATCTTCTCCGCCGACCTGCTCCATCCTCCATCCGTCATTGACCAGGCCTTGGAGACCCGCCAGCTTCTGGCCCACGCACTGGCTGTCCAATGGGTCGGCATCAACATCATACAAAAAGCCTGGTCGGACACCTGGCTCATCAACGGCCTCAGTCTCTTTATATCTGGCCTCTTCTGGAGACGGCTCATGGGCAACAACGAATACCGCTTTCGTCTGCGCAAAGACTGTGATCGAGTCTGCGCCTGGGATATTGGCATGCCTCCCATCAGCCAGGTGGGATCTCCTGAACCACCAGACGCCTCGATGCTGCCATTTATCAACCTCAAGGCTCCACTCGTGCTTCACATCCTCGACCGTAGGCTTTGCAAGGCAGGAGCCTCCCTTGGTCTAGGTCGTGTCATCCCAAAGGTGTTCCTACAGGCTATCACGGGCGAGTTGCCCAACAACACGTTGAGCACATCGAGCTTCCTGCGGACCTGTCGCAAAGTCAGTGGCGTCGATTTACGCACATTTGCCGAGCAATGGATCTACGGCAGCGGCTGTCCGCGCTTCTTTGTATCCTCACACTTCAACCGGAAAAAGTTGACAATCGAGATTCACGTCCGGCAGGAATCTCCCTCTGCACAGTTCGCCGAATACCGGCCTGAGCTTGCCATTGGCTCCAACCCCGTCGAAATGTTCGAGGGGCAAATGACGATTCGCATCCACGAGGCTGACGGCAGGCCATACGAACATGTGCTGGACATCAAGTCGCGTCAGAAACGATACGACGTGCCGTTCAACACCAAGTACAAGCGTGTCCGCCGCAACACAAAGCGCTTCCAAGCCCGTCAAGCAGCCGCTGCGGCCGCCGCTGAGGGTGATCAAGACGCCGCCGAAGCCATGGGTATGATCGACTTGGGCTTCAGTTTGGCAATGTGGGAGAACGAGGAGCAGCGTGAGCGCTGGAAGGTCGCAGACTGGACCGAAGAAGACGAAGACATCATGTCACAAGCCGCTTATGAGTGGATCCGGATGGATTCCGACTTTGAGTGGATTGCCTCTCTGCACGTCGACCAGCCGGACTACATGTGGGTCTCCCAATTGCAGCGAGATCGCGATGTAGTTGCCCAACTCCAGGCCGTGCAAGCATTGGCCCAGATGCCCAACGCAATTTCCAGCTCTATGCTCACGCGGACGGTGCTGGTCCAAAAGTACTTCTTCCGAATCCGGATCGAGGCCGCCCACGCCATTGTCAACTGCGCTGTTCCTCAGCTCGGGTATCTAGGCCTGTTCCACCTCCTCATGCTCTTCCGCACAAGCTTCTGCATCGATTTACCGGAGGACACCGAGTCTCGCAACCCATTGGACATCCAATGCGTGCCGAGAGCGAATGACTTTGCAGAGCCTGCAGAATACTTTCTGAAAAAGGCTCTGGTTGCTGCCATCTGCAGAGTCAGGAACGAACGCGGCAGGACACTACCGCAAATCAAAAAGTTCCTCATCAACTTGCTCAAGTACAATGATAATTCGACGAATCGCTACGTCGACGACTACTACGTAGCAGGCCTGCTCACTGCCCTGGCGAGCGCTTTTGTGCCCGTCGACGCTCCTGCTTTCGGAGGCTTTGTGCCTGCCAACGAGGATCCAGACGCCCGCGAAGACCAGGTATTGTTTCAACACGCCTGTTCCGAGGTCAGCCGTCTTCAGGAGCTCGATAAGCTGGTGCCATCCTTCCACAACTTGGTCTCCCTGGCATGCCTGGACTGGCATTCTTCCATGGTGCTGTCCAGTCAGCTCCCCCTCGACTTGCAGACCTTCCTCGCATACACGCAGCAAGGGACCTTTACGCCACTTCGCATCGCAGCATTCAATCATATACTGATGCTCACGGGGCTCAAACATCGCATCATCGTCCGCTACTTCTTTGCCGTACTTCGAAGCGACGAGAATCGCGCTGTCAAACGGGCACTAGCCCGAGGCATGTGCGAGGCCCTGGCCATTGCGATTGCCACTGGCGATGCTCCAGGGGCACGGCAAGAGTCCATCATGGAGGAAGACCCGGCTGCTGCCGACCGAGCTAGGGCCAAAGAGATGGAAGGCACTCTACGCAGCTTGCGGCGGGAAATTGGTCGCTCCGCTGCCGTACGCGAAGGCTTCTTGGGAGCATTGCTGGCTGCGACCGTCGACTCTGAGGAGCGTTGGGCGCTGCTCAAAATCGGTGAGATTTTGTTCAAGCCTTCGGAGGAGACGGACCTTCCTCTGAAATCGAAGCTATCGGTCAGAGTCCGTATGCCTGCTGCGTCGAACGGTACCTACTCAGGCTCCGACATTGCTGCGCCAGACAGCCCTTCGAGCAAGCTTACTATCGCCAATCGCGCCGCAGACAACGGCGGAGAAGACTTTGTGTCTGCGCCTAGCGCTACTCGCGTTGCCTTTGAGGCTCCAGAGAAGGAAAGACTCAAGAAGCAGTCTGTCAAGCTCAAGAAACCTAAGCCTGTTGCACAGGCACAGGCGGCGGGCATGTCTTCTACAGACTTGACTGCTTGTCGCAACGCACTGAAAAAGCTGCTCGCAAACAAGCACGCTCCCCTCTTCACGAATCCCGTCGATCCAGTGCGCGACCAAGCGCCAGACTATCACAAAATCATCAAGGAGCCGATGGACCTCAGCACGATGGAGAACAAACTGGAGGCTGGCGTCTATCCCGATCGCTTTGCGTTCCAAGTAGACTTTGAGCTCCTGGTGCGCAATGCCAAGACGTACACTCCTGACCCGAGTGCATACGTGCACAAAGAGGCAGAAGCATTGTCCAAGGCTTCCCAGGCGATCTGGGCCAGAACCAACAAGACACTTGAGCAAGCGGCAGCCAAGCAGGCGAGGGCCAACGGAGCCGCTGAATCCATTCCTCCTGACAGCGAAGACGGTCCGGCTGGCCCCGCCGACGTGCGTTCCCCCGCGTCCGCGACGGCCGGGCCCATGCCGCCCCCACCGGTGCCTGTGCGGCCGACCCCGGTGCTTTCGACCCCCACCCCCAGCGCGGCTTCACCGCCTGCACCCTCGAAACCCCTTGGTCTCAAATTGAAGCTGAAGCCAAAGGCACCCGCTACTCCTGCAACGCCTTCGACTCCGGCACCAAAAGCCGCCGCGACACCATCCACGCCCGTGGCGGTTCCTGCGGCCCCTGCTGCAGAAGTGCAAGGCCATGTCGAGACCGACTCGACACCCCCCAAGACGACGCCCAAGGCCAAGGTCAAAGTCAAGTCCAGCGCTTGCGGGCGAGGGGCCGCTGCTTCGCCTGCAAAGGCGTCGCCGAAGCCACCCACTCCTGCGCCGGCGACACCGAGTCAACCCGCTGTGCCACCTTCAGAGTCATCGGTTCCCGCTGCTGCGCCTGTGGCACCCGCGAGCAGCAGACCAGCCGAGGATCCCGGAGAGGATCCCGTAGCGCTTGGCGCTGGAGAGCCGATTCACACGAAGCAGTGCAAGGCTCTACTCCAGACTCTCAAGAAGGTACCTGAGGCGTTCCTGTTCCTGGCGCCCGTTGACGAGACGTACGCCCCGGGCTACTTCTCCGTGGTGACATCCCCCATGGACCTCAGCACCATGGAGTCGAAGCTCAATGCTGGGAAATACCGTACAATGGGGGAGTTCGCCGCGGACATGGAGCAGATTTTCACCAATGCCTACATCTACGCGGACTTGACGGCCGTACAGCACGCGGATGTCCTGCGAGGTATCTTCCGGAAACGCGAGTGGCCGCACGCGATGGTCCGAAAGCTGGAGTACAACGAGCGGAGAGCGCTCCAGGGAATGCTCAGCCGTATCAAGAATAATCCGATTGGGGGTTTGTTCCTTCAGCCTATTGAGGAGATCGTCAAGGCGCTGCCGCACTATTACGACGTTATCCCCAAGGAGCGGGCACGCGATCTACAGATGATCTCGGATAAGCTCAAGAGCGATGGGTATGGGCATCCGGGGGAGCTCGACGCAGACGTCAGGTGAGTACAGTCGGATGCCTGCTCCGTCCTCTGATGCACGTCAAGATCATTTCACTGACATTACGGACTACACCTCCATGTATGCTCCCCGCCGCAGACTCATGATCTCCAATGCCAACACCTTCAACGCGACGAACGAGTCCGTCCTCTCGCTCGTCGCTTCCTTTGAGCAGCTATACAACAAGGAATGGCGAGCTGCGGGCCTGAGCAGCGGCGCGGCGAAGGCTGCCTCGTCGTTTGGGTCGCCGTCGGCTGGATCTAGGAAGAGGAAGGAAGGGTCCGATGCGGGAGGGATCAAGGGAGATTTGAAGAGGCAGAAGTCCTGAGTGTCGCGCGTGAGCGGCATGGTGCCTTGGATTTCCGTCTCGCGGTGTATCAATGCAAGATGTACTATCACGCCAATCGACCGTGATGACCCACCGGCCCGTCCAGTCATCACGCCTGGACTGGGCACAGGCTCTGTGAGCAGTAGTGAAATTCCAGTGTAGTGAGAATACAAATGTCCGGCATAGCACCATCGCGCCGACGACCGCCACGCCAATGCCTTGGGGCATCACCGCTTCCCGCCCTTCTTCTTCTTACTGATCCGGGCGGGCGCCTGCTTCTGCATGCGCTTGGGAGCAGCTCTGGCAGACGCTGGGGCTTCAGCCGCGACTCCCTCACTCTCAAAGAGGCCGCCGCCGCCGCCGCCGTTATTCGGCTGTGCACCGTCTAGGGGTGCCTGTGTGCTCATGTGCGACGGCTGCTCGGGCACGATCCACTTCCTGATTGCCTCTGCTCGCGGGCTCTTCGGAGGCTGTGCCTCCTCGTAGGCGACGGGCCGGATCCCATCGAGCTGTTCCTCGGACTTCTTGCCATAGTTGTTCCACGCCTCCTTGTAGCCGTTGGTCAAGCCCTTGAACGTATCCGTCACGGGCTTGGTAACTCTCAGGTACCCCGTTGGCGCCTCGGGCTTTGCAACAGTCAGGGAGGTGCTATTGGCGGACCTGGCTTGCGAGAACTCAGCGAAGGACACGGCTCGACCCCTGATTTGGGGTGCCTTGGGCTTGTACACGGGCTTTGACTTCTTTGGCGGGAAGTCCAGGACCCTGCGGACGGAGTTCCGGTTAAGGGTCCAGGCCTGGAACATGCCATACAAGTTGTTCGGGATCCAGTACAGGAAGATGGCCTGTGGCAGAGGTAGGTAGGGTAGAGCGGTGATGCGTCAGAAGAAGCCGGCCAAGACGAGAACAGTTCCACTTTTAGCCCGCAGCATATCTCCGCGCCGGCCCACATGTACTCACGAGTGGGAAACCGGACATCATGTAAGGAATGACGGCACCCAGCATAATTCGAGCGGGCCACTTGAATTGCTCGTGATACTGGCCAAAGGCGGACTCGCCACCCGTCTCGGTTCCCCTTTCGAGGGCGATGATCTGACCTAGGCCAGAGAGGACCGGTGCGAGGGCGTACGGGTCTGGCGCAGTGAGGTTGGACCAGAAGGGAATGCCGGGAACACCTTCGACCATCATAGATGCGAGGGGGCCTTCACCGAGGTGCTTCAGGGCAAAGAAGAAGGAGATGAAGATGGGCGTCTGGGCCAGCTGTCCTCCAATGGACAAGAATGGAGAGTACTTTGCGTCTTGGAACAGCTGCCGAATCTTGACGGCATTCTGCTGCAAAGCGGTCATGTTCTTGGTATCCTTGGCTGCTTGAATTTGGGATTGATAGTATGCAACGTCGCCCTTGATTGTGGCCATGCGTGCATTGTTCCTCTGCACAGGAATCGAAATGGGCAAGAGGGCGAGGCGCACTGCTACCGTTGTCCCCACGATGACGGCCCACCACGGCAGGCCCGTCGTATCGTGAATCCAATTCAAGCCGTCGGCGACCCACCGCACATTGGCCCACGACGAAGGCTCAATGTCCGAAAAGGCGACTCCGACTGGAGAGGCGGAGACGTCCGCAACGTTTCCAAGGGCAGATGATGCTGCGTCGGACACATCGGGCTGTGCCGCAGCGGATACGTCCGAGGCACCAGTCGGTGCCGTGTTCGGCGTGGAGGAGGCAGCAGCGGTCGCCTCTGTGCTTGTCTTTGTAGGGGATTCGCTCGGTAGCAGAGGCGCGGCGGCCTCGGCCTTTGGTTTGCTACTACCAAAGGAATACCATGCTGGCGCTGCCGGCGAGGAGCGGAAAGCCGAGGGTCCAGTGGAAGAGAAGTTCCTCGCCAAAGGAGGAGTGATGAGGGACGAGGCTGCCGCGGCGGCGGACAAGTGCGGCCGGAGACGGGACAATGTCTGGAGGCCGCTGCGAGAAGACTGCTCGGGGGCACGCAAGGTGAGTTTGGTCGCGGAGCCAAGGCAAGTGAGGCGCGAGGGTCCTGCGACGGCATTGGCGCCTCGGACGACGGAGCCCATCCTCATCGTCGTGGCGGGCGGTAGAGCAGGAGGAGGATGGCGAGAAGAACCTGTTTGGCAGACAAGGGGATGAAAGAGAATAAGAAAATATCTCGTAGAGTGGGCAGCAGTGGCCTTGGTCCACCAACAAACACCTCAGACTCGCAGCATGTTCAGCGTCTTCTTCCTCTTCTTCTGCCCTTTTCCCTTTCCGCGACCCGTTCGCTTCAATGCTTGCAACCCTGCCGTCTCTCAGACTGGGAAAAGGCCAAGGCCCTATTGGCGCGCGGCACTCGTCTTCCGTTCCAACAAATCTGCGACTGTTGGCCTTCCTTGCGCCTCGCCTGCCCTGCCCTACCGTGCCTGCCTGCCTGCCTGCACCCGCCTCGCCCGCGTCCTGCCGATTCCTAAGCGGCGCCCGCGCCGCGCACACCCGCCCGCCCGCCCGTCCGACCTTCTCGAGGGATACGCGGTGGCTGTGGCCATCAAAGATCTCGCGGTGGATATCGTCGATTGTCGTATTGCACGCTACTAACCTCCTACCATCACCACATAGCATCCTCACACCGTATTCACAATGATTCCTTCTCAAGTCGCACACAGTGGTATGCCTACGGGCAAGAAGTACGTAAGTATCGATGCGCAAGGAGGGCGCAGACGGGATGCGTGCCGCGCTCCGAAAAGGAGGGCTTGGGGTAATGGAGCGAGGGTATATGCTCTGCTATGGCAACTCGACTCTGACGTTCTTCTTTGCTCCACCGGAATTCCTCGATGTCCCGGGGCATTTGTGATACAATAGATGGGTTGGTGGGGTGAGATGGGCGGCCCTAAGCAAAAGGGCATCTACTCGTACAGTGAGTGTCATCTCGTCTCGTCTCGTCTCGTCTCGCTGAGCTGAGCCGAGCTAAGCGCATCGAGCCAATGGCGCACCGTTGCTGACGTCCCGGTACCACTCCATGCACACACACAGCCATCTCCTCGAACCAGCAGAAGCCCATGGCTGGCGCATTGAAGCAGTACATCTTCTACGGCTACAAGCGTCTGATGCAGCAGGCTCCTTACTACGCCATCCCCATTGCAACCGGTGCGTACTCGGCGTCGAGAAAAGTAGGAGACGGTGTTAGCGCAGAAATTTCGCATTCGTACTGACCAAATACGTTTTATTCCTCGCGCACCTCAATAGGCTACGGCATCTACTCGTGGGCCGTATCGAGGAACCACTACCTCAACTCCAAGGCTGGACACCTCGAGTTCGGCCACGACGACGAGTAATGGGATGGTTTGTGAGGAATGTTGGGTGGCAAGTTGTAACGACGGGTCGTGGGGGCTCATTTTCGCCGCATTCAGGCCTTGTCGGATTACTTTCCGCCGCTCGATATAATCACAAGCACACTGTTTTGAAAGGCAGTAGACAGACGAACAAGACGCCCAATTGGGTGGACGTCAGTGTGAAGTGGATCATGCTGATGTCGGATCTCACAAGGAATGGAGATCCGAGGTCTCCTCGGGTTCACAAAAAGAATGTATGCTATGAGGCTGCAGGCACGTCGATATACACTTGCCGCTCACTGGCAATCAACCCTCACAGCGCTTCTGTCCTGGATCACAACATACTCCTTGGCTAACTCTTCCGTCTCCTCCTCGCACTGACAGCCTTCTTCAGCTCCTTGAGTCCAGCCAGAATCAACGGCACCGCCAAGGGCCCAAACAACGGGGTATACACGGCATAGTGGTGCTCTGCGGGGAAGTAGAGCATGCCCAGCATCCGAGGATTGTGGAATGCCGCCGACGCGGCCAGGCTCGCGCGGAGAGACGAGGCGCTCAGTTCAGCCACGGCGTCTTCCAGAGCTTCAGCGGACGCGGCAAGAGTCGAAGTCTGGGTGAGAGCATCCAGCGAGGCGGAGACGAGGCGCTGCACCGTGGGTCCTACTTCGAGGTTCTGAAGCTTGGTGATGGAGCTCTGGACGGCGTGGAGCGTCTCGATGGCGTCGCGCGTGCGGTGGAGGATGGCCCGCCGCTTGAGGTGGAAGAGCTCTTGTTTCCTAAAGGTGGCATCTGCACCAGGGTAAGGCAGGTCCAAGAGCGCTTCCAGCTGCTCCTTGAAGAGCGGGATGATATCCTCTTGCAGTTCCTCGCGGCTGAGCATGGAGTCGGTGGTATTGGAGTGGCCGTCGCCCTGGCGGGAGCCGCCATTGTAGATGACGACGCTCCCCCAAGAGGGCACGATCCATCCCCAATTCTTCGGGTCTGCCTCCTGCGCCACGGCAGCAGTGACCTTGGCTTGGCCCTCGATGGCCGCTCGCTGCGCTTCGTCGGCGCTGTCGTCGCTGTCCGAATCTTGGATGCCAGTATAGATCAGAGGTCGATGCTCGGGCGCGGGCTTATACAGAAGAAAATGGAGCGTCTTCACGTCCATTTCGGTGAGAGAGTCGTCCGTCTGCGAAGCACCGGAAAGGCCATTGGATGCAGTGCTGTCCTCGGGATAGAGATACGGGAAGCGCACGACCAGAGGGCTGTGGGGCCCGGTCCCCCCGCGATCCGTTAGGTCCCAGCCGCTTTCATCGACGAAAATTTCCAGCTGACTGGGTGAAAGATGCGTCACCTTTTTGGCGACCTTTTCGGACAAGGTAATGTTCCTGATGACCTTGACGGTTTTTGGTAGCGGCGCCGTTGCAGCCTCTGTTACGTTGGCCTCGATTTCTGTGCTCCCCTCTTCCAAGAGTTCTGCGTTCCTGTCTCGCGATGCCGTCAAGACCGGCTGGCTTCGATCTTCGTGATTCTCGAGAGCCTCAAGGTCTTCTCCGGGGATGACCGTCTCAACCTTGATTTCCTCCTGGAACTCGCGTTCTCCCTCGAGGTGCTCCTCGGGGATGACAATCTCCTCAACCTCGACTTCCTCCTGCCACTCGCGCTCGCCCTCCCACTCAATGGCATCCCATTTAACACCCCGCGTCTCCTTGCCGATACCCCACGTCGTGCTGTATCCGAGCAACGTCGTTCCCTGAAGTTCACGCCGCACCTGTGCGAGCTCGTGACGAAGCAGCTCTGAGAACTCCGACGAGGCGGATACGGGCGGCAGGGCGGTATCGAGGGACATGGCTTCGTTGAGTATATGGAAGTTGAGGTGCAGGTGCGAGGGGAGTTCGATGGCGAGGTCGGAGGCCGATGTATGCGCGGAGCTTTCATCCCCAGGAGAGGCAAGCAGGCGCAGCAGCTTCTCTTCATCGGCGTACGTCAGAGGCGGGAGTGATGGTACGGCCTGTGCGAGTCGCTCAGGAGCGATCGTATGCTCTTGTTGGAGGTGTGCCTCGCCCTCGGGTACAGGCTCGCGAATATCCTGTCCTGCTTCGAGGGTCGACGTGGCTTCAGGCTGAGGGTGGACGAGCCATTCTTTCGAGGGCAAGTCAAGCTCGACGGCAATGAGCCTGGCGAGGAGCAGCGCTGTAGACTCTGCGGAGAAGTCGGTCGGTGACGCAGGTAGCGTGAGAGGAAGTGACAAGGCTCCTGCAGCGGGCGAGGAGACGTCTTGACTGGTGAAGACAAAATCTGCAGAGCCAGGGACCAAGGTGTCATTTGATCTGACATCGACACTCCACCGAACACACCAGTTGCCATGGTCGGTCCCTAGACTTTGCGATGGTGCGTAAGGATCAACATTTCCACTGGCTCCATTGAGTAGAAGCTGCGTCCGATGCTTGACCTCTTGTATCCATTCGTCGTCGTCGGGTGTGCTGCTGGTAGCCCATGGCAGTATGACCAGACGCGCAGGGAGTGCTACAGGACATGCCGTCGAATCGAGGGATCGCTTCCATTGTGCAATGGCCTGCGAGTCGATGGGAAGCCTCTGAATGGAAGTGAGGCGAGAGGCAAAGGGGAGGCATATGACTATGAGCGCATATATGGATAGCAGCGACCAGGTGCGCGTCCAGCCCGACTGCGAGGACGCGCTTGGTATCGCCATGATGGGGCGGACGGGCGGGCGAGCGGGCGGCGACGCAGAGGCGAGTTGAATGCCTGCGGTGTCGGCAATGCCTTGCAAGGGGTAAAGGCTTGACCTGACTTGAATTGAATTGACTTGACTTCCTTCTGGGCTGCTCCTCGTCGGAGGAACCAAGTGTGTGTGTGTCCCGTGCGCGTCACAGCGGTCAAGTCCCGCGCCGGGCGGGCGGGCGGGCGTCGTCGTTTGTCGTCGTCCGTCGTCGTCGTCGTCGTGGAGCCACGCGCAGAGTGACGCGGCAGCGCAAGTGCGGCGTCGGAGCAGCAGTGAGCGAGCGAGTGAGTGACTTGGTCGGCCAAGGGACCATGTCCGAGGGCGGCGTGACGCGGCGGGTCGGCCCTTGATTGACGGAGGTGACCATCTCGATCAAGCACGCACAAAGACACAACACACACACAAAAACACAACACAGAGACAGAGTTCCGTGCCTTGTTCGCCTTTCCTTCGCTTCATCTCGCCCTTTTACTTCTCTCCTTACGCTTCCTTGACCCGTGCTGCGCTTGGCCATCCGACGTCGGCAAATCCCCGCCCTTGAACGCGAAACCCCAACCTTCGAGCATCAGCGCTGGTCGTCGGTGCATCAACGGGGCCAGCCACCAGCCACCACCGTACTTGCCTTGGGTACTACGAACACTGCCTGCCTCGCTTGTCTCCGTCGCCCATCATGGACATTCTCACACAGGTCCTCCTTTGCCTTGTCGTCGTCCTCTCCTTGGCACTCTTCTTCCGAAGCGGAGCCGCCGCGCCCGCCCAGAAGCAGCAGCAGCAGCAGCCACGCTCTTCTCCCGTCAAGGCCTCTTCTACTTCCACTCCGGCAAGCAAGTCCAAGGCAAAGACCAAGAAGAAGAACAATAAGAAGGTTTCGGGCAAGGCTGAGCAGGCAGCTCAACGCTTCTCGCCGTCTGGTAGCCAGTCTACCGAGGCGCAACGCCAGGCACAGGCCATCGAGGTGCCCGACCTGCAGCCCGAGTCTGTGCCTCAGAGTGCCGCCCAAGCACCACCATCCGACTCGGGCCTCTCTGCATCTGCCTCGGATATTAATACGCCCCTCGTACCCAATGGCTCCGTCACATACGCAGACTTTGAGGTCGACGAAGACGACGAGTCCCAGGCGTCCGAAGAGGACATTTGGCAAAACGTTGGAGGCAAGGGTGCCGCACGCGCCGTAAAGGGCAACGCCAACGTTTTGGCTGGTGAGTAAGCGCAGGACGCAGGTCACCATCCGGCAGTCGGTCCTACACCTGTTTACTGACGACTGCCACCATTTGCGCTCACTATTCCGCACACACACAGCGCCTTCGCAGACGTCTTCGTATGCCTCCGCCAACCCCTTTGCGGTGCTGCCATCCGACGCGACTCCCAAGACGCGCACCTCACAAGGCCGCGTTCTCTCGGTCCCTTCCAGTCAGAACGGGTCTTCTACCAAGAGCGCCTCGAAATCCGCCCGCAATGGCAACGCTTCGTCAGCGGGAGGCGCAATGGCAACGGCGGAAATGACCAAGCGTCAGCGCCAGAATGCCGCGCGGGCAGCAGCGAACAAGGCTGCCAAAGAGGCAGAGGAGGCTGCTCGTCTCGCGAGGCTGAATGCCCACCGTCGGGAGGCGCAGAGGGCAAGCGCCATTGAGCAGGAGAGGAAGCGCGCGCCCAAGCCTTATTCCGTGAACGCCAATGGAGGTGGCTCCAATGGGAGCCGCGGCGGACTCAACTCCAAGGCATCCGTCAATCTCAATGGCCAGCTCGTATGGGAATGAGCGGCGGTGCCCCCAAAAATCCCCTCACCACGCCCGCGCTACATCGCGACCTTCGCATTTGCACCTGCACCTGCTCCTGCACCTGCTCCCTACCGCATATCCATCCCAGCAGCAGCGGCAGCATCCCACTGGCTGCAATCGGCGACGAGCCATGCCATGGCAGGTACATTTAGCGTTCTGCTTACTTGCCCGCCTCCCTGCCCTAGCCCACCTCGCTTCACCACATCACATCAATTATTGGCGTCCGTGCGTCCGTGCGTCCGTCACATCATACCATACATTCAGACCCTGAACGTCCTCCGTCACCCTCATCCCATCTCACTCTTTTCCCTCCCGTCTCCGTATCCGTCTCCGACTGTAACGCTGCCTAGCGTGCAGAACGGTCATACCTCTGCCCCAAGCCTATAAAATACACCTCGCGCGAGTGCCCTCTTGATCCCTAGCCTGGCTAGGTGACCTCCCTCACATTCTTCCTTCTCTCGACAATCAAATCAAATAGTTACCATCATAAGACGCCTGCATTGACCCTGTCTCATTAATAGCACTGCTCTCACCGCCGGCTTGCTACCCCTTCGTGCGAAAATACACACTCACGCACGCAGGCAATGCCAAAAAAAAAAAAATGCAAGTCAAGGCGATTCGATTCGACGCGATTCATATCAGACCGAGGCCGAAACCGGGGCGGTAGCCTGTTGCTTATTCTGGATGTGTTGTGTGTCGAATCAAACAGGCGCATGTACTACGGGCGAGCAGCTGGACTGGACAAGACGAGACACAGACTGAGACTAAGAGTGGGTATGCAGGCACGAGCCAGCGAGCTAGTAAAATAAAACAAGCAAGCGAGCGAGCAAGAGGCGCAGGCGCAGGCGCAAAAGGCACGAGAGACTGGATCGAAGGAGTCGAAGGAGACGTTCACCTGAAACGACCGGAAAGTTGGGACAACAGGGAGAAACTGACTGCAGAAAGAGGGCGGATTGGGAGTGTAGCGTCCCGCGAGGTGTACGCTACCCTCTCGCCAAGAAGCACAAGAAAGAGCGGTGAGAATCGATAGAGACATAACCTTGGCGTAAGGAGCGAGCCATGCCTGGCGTGAATGTGGATGGCTAGATGGAGGCGACGACGATCGGAGCGATTAGATGAATGGTCCGAGCTCCGTCTCCTTTTTTTGAAGCAAAGGCATCGCAACTGTGGAAGCGAGGACTGGCTGGTAGTGATTTTGGGTAGTCGCAAGAATCGGCTGCGGCTGGTCTACGTAGAGTACATATTATCGAGATCCTGCGAGTGTGATGTGTGGGCGACGTTAATGATCAAGCTCGGGCGAGGCATGATCCACTTGCGCTCTGAGATGACGCGCCGACCGTCGTCGCCATCGTACGATCCAGGGAATGGATCTCAAGATGGACCTCTGCTCAGCGCTGGGCACCCGCCTGCTGAGCCCTTTTCTGGAGTGCGGCTGCCTGAGCCGCGGCGAGCATCTCTGGCGTGATGCCGCTGGGAAGATTGTTGGGCTTTCCGGGTTGACCAGCATTCGTGTTGTTAGCATTGACGTTGCCGGCATTGGGGGAACCGGTGGCGCCCAGTGTCGTTTGACCGGGCCCAGCCGTCGAGCCGGCGGTGTTGGAAGTCTGTGCAGGAGATGCAGAAGAAGGAGGCATTGCAGAAGCCGGACCTGGACCGCTCGGTTTTGTAACTCCGACAGCGGGAGCAGGAGCTGCATTTGCAGAAGTGACTCCCGCATTGGTCGCATTGCGCTGCGCAGAAATGCCACCTGGCACGGATTGAGGCTGCTGGTTGCGACCCGCTGGGCTTTGCATCCGCGCCATCGGAGAAACACCAGTCGGCGAAGGGCCCTTGTTGGCCGAGGTAGCGCCAGCGCCGGCGCCGGCGTTTGTGCCATTGTTCTGCTGCTGTTGTTGCTGCTGTGCGACTTGTTGCTGAAGCATCTGCAACGTCTTGAGCAAGGCGGCGCTGTCAATGGGGCCATTGGGACCCTGAAGATTCGGTGGCAAAGGACCCCCACGCTGCAGAAGCGCAGCAGCGGCGGCAAGAGCGGCAGAGTTGATGTTCGGTGGTAGCGGGAACGGTGCCTTTGGTGCACCAGCGCCATTGTTCACAGACCCAGCGGGAGCCTGAGTGGTGCCCACGTTGGCAGGACGTGGCAGGAAGGTGCCCTGCTGCGGACCGAGTCCTCCCGCGACGCCAGGCGTCACCTTGGTCTGCAACCGTGATGGAGTCTGCTGTCCTACCGAAGGCTGAGAAGCGCCAACGTTCAGGGAGCGAGGAGCAGCCGAAGCGGGAGCCGGTGTTGGTGTTCCTGGCGTTGAGGGTGCGGCAGGTGTGCTCTTGTTGGCAGCAGCAGCTGGTGCGGCAGAGCGGTGCGTCTGTCCTGGGCTTGGCGTCGCGCTGTTGCCGTCGACGGCAAGGTTGCGGTTGCAAGAGCCGTGAAGGCGGTGATACTTGAGACCATTTGCCTGCTTGTAGGCCTTGTCGCAGCCGGGATTGGGACACTTGAAGGGCTTCTCGATGACCTTGCCGTCCTTGTCCAACTTCTCACCTCCCGGGCCGACGTTGCCGCTGCTGCCCGAAGAGCTGATGCGTTCGCGCTTGGCAGGTGGCTGTTGATTTGTGGTGCTGGGGATGTTGAGACCAGGAATCCCAGGCGTTGTAGCGTTGCCACCGTTGTTGGAATCGGGCGTGGGAAAGAAGAGATTCGGCGGAGCGCACGCTGGCAGGTGGTCCTCACCATTTGAAGGTCTAAGAGAAAGGGCGGAAAAGGCGGACAGGCCATTGTTGCTGAAAGCAAAGTCGTTGTCTTCACCGATGGGCGTTCCTGGAATCGAGTTTCCCGGAGTCGAAAAGGGCGAATTGGCAGAGTAGACCGAAGGAGAAGACCGATTGCTGCGAGGCCCCACGCCACCGTCGATGAGAGCGCGGCGCAGTGACTGATGAACCGCTGCGTTGTTGTTGACATTGTTGGTTGCGTCATACTGGCCAAAAGAACGCTTCTTGCCCTTGCCGATGATGGGCGATTCGAGACCCGTCGATGGCGGCTGGTGCGAGACGTCCGTCGACATGCCTAGACCGCGCCGCTTGGGGTCCGGTAGCTTCGAGCCGCGAGGCTGAGCATTGGCGTTGGCAGCGCGTGGGCTAGGAGGCATCGAGGAGGGCACGGAAGCCGTGCCACCGGAAGAGGTTCCGTCATCGTCGACCATTCCGGGCATGCCATCGTCGTCGAAGCGGACATGGCATTCTTCGTAGTGTTGAAGCAAGTCATGGAGGTCTCCAAGGTCTTGGCCACAGCAACTGAAATCTCTGCAAAATGTCGATTCAAGGCGCCCGAGTGACGTCGAAGGTGCTGCTGTCCTATCTGAGTCCACCGAGGATGCAAAGCGGCTGGCTGAGTAGTCGATGAGGCTGGCACAGGAGGAGCAGGTAGATGGGAGGGCGGGTGGAGGGAGGGAGGACACGAGGTGAGCAGTTGGTCCGTGGGCGCTGGACGCCAAGAAGGTGCTGAGTCCGCCCAGACTCACTCATTGACATCTTTGCCAAAGGACGTGGCCATCATCATGGCTTCTCTGAAACTTGCACTGCCACCAGCGCTGTTGGAGCTGGGGAATGAGGTGCCAAAGGAGGTGCCCATGCGGTAGGATCCGGTAAAGGAGTCCCCCGGAGGCATGCGGGTGATCGGTATAGGCGCCGGCATTGTCATGGTGGGCAGCTGTACGGGGTTGGAGGGATAAATAAGGCGAATGCTGAGTTGACGCTGTGTCTTTCTTCGAGGGGAGGTGGGTGTGGTCGGTCGATGGTTGCTGGTGCTTTTGTAGTCGTCGCAAGGTTAAAGGTTCCGTTTGGCGCCGTGATGGGAGGTCGAGGCGGGCTAGCGGGCTAGCGGCTGGTCTATATGAGATTACTGCAAATGGTCAGGGGATGCAACTGGTGGAGTTGCGTCGGTTGATTGTGATTGGAAAGCGAGATGTGCGGGTGGGTGCGTGTGGGGTGCGTGCGTGCGCAGGCAGCTAGCTATGTGGTGTGGCGTTGGTGTGGGGGATGTATAAGTAGAGGCAACGATGGCGTGCGTCGGCGGCAGGGAGGGGCTACTTGTGATTGGAATAGGATGGAGATGTGTGAATTAGGACGAGGTCAGGACGAGGTTAGAGGTGGAAAGGGGACATGCGATGTTGGTCAGTAACGGGTAGCGCCTGTATTCACTTGTGAGCTCAGGACGATCGTCTGATCAATTCCGGAAGGACCTTTGCGGCGGAGGACGTGCCTTGGCTGGCTAGCTGTCTGGGGCTGTCGTTGGATGCCTTGGCTGCGTTGCCTCGCCTCGCCTCGCCTCGCAGGTGCAGCAGTGCGGCTGAGCGTGTGTGCATGCACGGCGTGTCCACAGGGCCAAGTGCCTGGTGGCCTGCATTCCAGCCGCGACGAAACATTCCCATCCACGGGTCGGACTCACTGTGTGTGTCTGTCGGTCTTTGTCTTTGTCTAGAGAGATTCCAGCGACGGAGTGCAGAGGAGCGGAAGCGATGTGCGATGTGCGTGTGTGCGTCGTGCAACGTGAGGGAGCGAGAAAGTACGGGCGGACGGGCGGGAGGGCGGCAAGGTAGCGTTAGGCAATGTCCTGTGGATAACAAATACGCTTTCGGAGAGCCAAGTGCGGGACGGGGCAGGGCACTCACACTGACGCAGAGCGGCGAGATGAATGACTGAAGCAAGCAAGCCAGGAAGGAGGCGCGGCGCGGGCGGCGCGGCGTGAGGGCGGCGTGGGGAGGGGGCGAGCGTTGCGGGTGGGAGAGGGGGGGTGGGAGGCGGGATGGAGCGGGAGCAATC